>SNQJ01S0037660.1:78678-96984 GCA_010110895.2 Picea sitchensis
ACGCATGTCCTAGATGACGACAACATGTGAAAAAGGTAAAAAATAAATTATTGTTTATTTAAAGTTAATTAAATTCTTCACCAATTAAAATCCACCGCGTATTCAATTTCATTTTTAAAAGGGGTAAAGGTAAATTTTTTGGTTATCGTTGGATTTACAAAAGGTTTTAAACGTTGATAACAAAGTCCAATTTTATGAGTGCTTTCTGCCATTCCAACCTGAGCATATTTTCTCAAGCACATTTTCCTAGGTAATTCAAATTCCTCTACCTTTTATCATACTCATTATTAAAATGGAATCATCGAAGCCCTCTAGATCTAAGAAGATGGTAATTTTTGAGGAAGAGGATTTGGTTGATAGAGACAAAGAGATTTTCAACCCAATCCTGTCATTTGAGTTTTTTGAAATTCATCAACTAGCTCTCTAGAATTTTAGAGATTTAGTCAACCATTACCATGTTTCAGAATTTGACCTGGCTAAGTTTTAGTGCCTCAAATGTATGATTTTCCTGAGTTTGTGGTCTGGTGTGCCTTGAATTACATTTCCTAAAAAATAATTCTCATTTCTAAAGATGGTTTTGTACTTATGGAGAAAACTCCCTAATCAATTTCTGAAATGCTAAGATGGCCATTAAACCTTGAAAATGAAACACTAAATGAAATTGTATTGGACAAATGTTTCACAGAATTAAATCCCCAGTATACAGTTTCCCTATTATAGTTATATTTATGCAAGAATCTTGATGTTCCTACAGATGATGTTACTCTTGAATATAACTTGTTTGTTAAAATTCTGAGACCAATTATCTCCATGATTTATGTGATTCTAGGAAAATATAATGACCCCGAGCTTGATGAGTTTGTGTTAGGGAATATGATGTTAATTTTTCCATTTACAGTCAAAACCTTGACCAAATTCAATGTTGCCCAATTTTTAGTTGATCAAATCCATCATCAACTATCAGAGTTTTAGGCTCTAAGGAGTTTCAAATATCAATCCTAGCTTGTCCATCTCTTTCTGTTTTCTCAAGCTATTCATTTTACAGATCTTGGACTTTCTTGGTTAGGAAAAATATTTAGAATGTGGGATTCCTTGATTATCAACCAATTCATGTCAAAGGATTATCAAATTATAAATGATAATATCCCCCCTAGAATATTTCCAGAATGTAAGAAGTTATTACAACTAAGCCTTTACAAGAGAGTAGGAGACTGGTATATTTTTGAGAATTATACTGAAATCAGAATCTATGGTTATGAACTTCGACCTTTTCTTTTACATGTTTTCTTAAATCCTAGAATATTTTCACTGGAATATATTATACATAGATTAAATTTAGATCAAATTCATTTTGTATCTATAAAATCAAGGCCAGTTTCAAATTGAAAAAATAGGTGGGGCCTTTTATTGTCAATACTAGATCGACATTGCAAGAAACAACAAATATTCTCTCAAATATGGGATTTCAATAGGGAGAGGCATGGATGCATGATCCTCACACTATAATTTATTAAAAAAGGGTTTCACATGGACAGGTCTTGTATCAACATTAGCAAAACACACAGTTGAAGTTGCTGGAAAACCAAAACAACTGGGAATATGTACAAAATATTTTGCAAATACATGGTAAAGAACCATAGTATCCTTCAAAATATCCAATTATAGAGACCCCTAAGCACTTTGAGAATACATAGAAAACAAAAACTACAGGGTCAACCTCAAAGGACTCAGAAACAAAAGAAGAAATATCAACAAAAAGGCAGAAGACAGAGGCACCTGATGAAGAGGAAGATCAAGAGTCACAAGAAGAAGTAGCACCAATTATTAGAGGACCTACTCTAATGATAGAAGTATCACCATTAATGAATCATCAGTGTGCAAAAATTCAGAGTGAAAAATAATCTTTGGTTACAAACAAATAAAAACCTATCGATCATGTTCATTAGTTCATGGCTACCAGGAAAATGGGTAGTAATATTCTCCCTAAAATATTTGACCAGGATACATCTCAAAATAGGATTCTATCAGTTGTGGAATATGATAAGGGGAGATTAAACACAATAGTTTTAGAGACAAAGGAACAAAATAAGGTTACAAACACATCTATAGATCTTAACGCGGTTCATTCAATGGATAAAATGGATCTACATAGAAGAACTGGAGAAATATTGAATAGAGATGTGATGGTAGATAACCTTGGAATAAAGAAGCTACAAATTATAAATTTCAATCACAAAAACCAGCATAACAATGAGAAGTTGGCCAATAGAACTAGTCTGATGAGAGTGAAGGAATTGGAACAATAGATGATGGACCTAGGAGCTAATACAAAAGATGTAGCCTTTGTGCAGGCTTCGACGAAAACCAAATATACATAGACCCAAGCTTTAAAGAGAAGACTCAATGTTCCTCAAATTAAACATGTCTAGACTCAAGCATTAAAGATAATCCAAGCAGAAAATGATCAAGTCCTAAAGAAAATGGTACAAATGGAAGAAAAAGTTGATTTGTATCATAATCAAATTGAAATCTTGAAAGGGGGATCTTCTTCATCATAATTGCCAGATTCGACAGATATGATAGAGAGATTATCAAGAACATTAGCAGATTTGAACCTGAAGGAATATGAGATTGAAAAGATGAAGAAGACAATTGCAACACTGAATGAAAATATCAAAGATAAGGATAAATTTATTGAAGAATACCAAATGTTGAAAGCTAAGATGCTAACAGATATGGAACAAATGAAGAACAAGTTCTTTGGTAAACCATATTTGATAGGGGCTAGATACATCATTTGGGATGAAATCATTAATGAATTTGGCAAGATATGGGATGAGTTCAAGATAATTGATGATGAAATCCTATTAACAGATGAAGCATATGACACTATAAAGAAATAAGTCCAAGAATTAGGAACTTTCCCACAGGTTACTACCAAAGTTATCAAGTTCCTAAATTCAAATGCCAGTGAAGTATTGAAAAGTAAAGGTGTGAAAGAAAAAACTATAATGGTGATGGAGGATATAAAGTGTTGTTTTTTCTTCATATGAGATATGATCAATATATTATTACAATGATGAGTGTTCCATATATAGGGAACATATGGTGACCATCCATGAAAGGATGTGTTCCTTGAATAATCAATAACTATTTATTATTATCATTTACTTATTATATATGATATTTAATAATCAATAATTATATTATTATTTATTATTCTAAGAGAATGTCTTCCTGGTGTTGTCCAAACATCAACATAAATATCTTCACAAAGAGAAATTTACTACAAAAAGCTCAGAATAAGTGTATACCTATGAAAAGAAACATTGATTCATTCACAAACAAATTTGAAAATATATTAAAGATGGAATTTTCTTCAGCCTAGAATGATAAAGGGAAGCTCCTATCATTCGAAAGTTGACAATTTGAGAGAGAAGACCATTGTATATGTACTCATAAATGATTTCTATATTCTTTGGAAAATCAAGAACTTATTTTCAAGCCCTCCTACATACAAGAAGTACACTGACATGGACATTGCATACAGGAAAATAAAGTCATTCAACTATCCATCAAGAGAAACCTAGAAGCTTCTCCTCCAGTTGTTGACTAAATGAATCATCAAGTTAATTGAATAAAATCAGGGATCTCAAATCATATCTTCCAAGTTTTTATATTTTTATAAATTCAATGATCTCTTTGTCCATGAAAAGATGAAAAATAGGATTTATTAACCACTTTTGGTTACAACCTAATTTGTATAAATTTCTCACCAAAACTCAATGTAAAAGAGCTTTTTGGCCTGAAAGACAAATCTTTAATAAAATTTTGCAGGCTTTGAGTGATTCAAAATTTTTGTGTTTCATTTCATGTGATATCTCTCTCTTATGTTGTTTCCATTTTCATAAATTTCTTCTTATATGTATCTATTACTGTAATTGTGATAATTTAGTATGACTACTACTATTGCAATTGCAAAAGGGATTATTAAAGCTACAAATTTCTTTGATATACTTTGAGTATTGACATGACCCGTGTTTAATTCATTACACCTTATGAATAGAAACAAGTTTTTCCTTTCTGTTCAATTTATATTTTTAAGTTCAGATACATATTTTGCATAATTTCTTCTAATTGAGAAGTAAAATAATATTTATTAAAGATACCTTATTTTACTATCATTTTTGTTCTTCTTAATTCTTTTTTCATCTCTTAAAAGATTTATTTTTTTGGAACATTGAAATGATTCCCTCAAAATATGATCTTTAAAACATTGAAGGTTAGAAATTAAGGCCTGAAGTGAATCAGTAAAAAGGCTCATTTTAGGACAAACCAACTTTAACAAAAAATAAATAAATCAAATTTAAATGGATGCCTTGGCATAGTTTCCTAGCTAGAAACATCTCAAGGGTAACAACATTCTTTTGGCATCATTGCTAGGGATTGAATTAAAGAGATTTATTTTCCTTGGGTAGAACGACAAGAAAACCCACTTCTTTCTTGTGAACAAGAGTGAGGAAGGATAAAATATTTCACCCGATGACTCCACATTCTCAATCCCGGCATATGGAAGGAAAAACACTAGGGCTAACCTAGACCCAAAGAAAATCATACCAATAGAAGACCCAAAAAGACCATTGTCTAAGAGAAATCCTAGGCAAAGACATAGAACACCTTCTACGATACCTTTTGTTGCTAAACCCTCTTCTTCCATAAACCCTAAATAAAAAGTTAAATCCTCTATTACTGTGGAATATTCTTCAAAAGAGCCTCTCACAAATTCACCTAAAATACCTATTCCATTATCTCCTAAAGAGACTTTCCCAAATTCTCCAAAACTTCCATTGTCACTCTCTGTTATTGATTCAATTGAATTATTTCCTAAGGATTACATTACACTTTCTCTCAAATATTCTCCTTTCATCTCTCGTATACCTTCTCCTATAAATTCTTGGAAGCATTCTCCTTTAAATCCCTCAAAAATCCTCCCACAAGTTCCTAAAGAAGAAGAGTAATTCAAAGTATTTGTCAACCCACTTACTCCTGAGAATTCACAGTTGTTAATCGACCATCTAGTAATGGTAGGAAATATCCCTCAACAACTACAACAACCACATCCTCCACCACCCCCACTAATGGTTTTTAGTAAAGTAGCTGCTAGATATGCCCCTTTGAATCTTCCTAGGAATATGCATAATTTTCCAAAATATTGTCTAAATCTATTACCTATATTCAATGTGGAAGTTGAGGTTACAACTCTTGAACACCTATCAACCTTTGATTAATTTATAGATAACCAAGGTATTGAACATGAAGATGTATATATGAGGATATTTGTTTCAACTTTTGAAGGTGAAGTAAGAACATGGTTTAATGGGTTACCTCCTAATTCCATTGACTCTTGGGATTCACTAGAAAACATTTTCCTTAGGAAATGGGGTGAGAAGAAGGATCATTTATACTTCTTGACTAAGTTTGGGAGTTTAAAAAAGAATTAAACAATGAATATGTCCCATATTTGATCAAAATATTTTAATTTTTTTATAATAATATCCCTGCAAATGTCAAACCATCACAATCAGCTACAAAGGTTACTTTTGTTGTCTCTTTTTATCCAGATTTCGCCTTCATGCTTAGGGAGAGAAGATATACCACCTTGAATGGTATGCAAGATAATGTTGTAGAAATTGAATCTAATGTGTTTGATTCAAGAAAGTCCATGATTATAAGTGAATCAGGAGAAAGAGAGAAAACAAAACAAAACAAACAAGTTGGTCCATCGGGAACTAATAACAGTCAAGAGGTAAAAATTGAAGAAATGCCCATGATCATTAAAGATTTATCCAATAAATTGGCTAGAATGGAAAATGAGAGAAGAAGGCTTGATAATAGAAATCCAAATCAGTTTAGAAGGCCCTTGAACCCCCCCTCTTCTCCAAGTTTTGCAAAGAGAAAGTAGAAATGAAGACCAACCCCTACAAGCACCTATTAAAAATGAAAATCAGGTTGATAACCTTGTCGAGGAAGAATTTGAAGATATTGATGTGGAAATAAATATGATGGAAAGTGATCTTTCTAATATGCACGCAACTCAAGAAGAGTATGAGAAATCCTTGAGCTTTAATTCATATTTTAATGAAGATGATAACAATGATCACATTGTTTCTTCATCATCTCAATATAGGATCTTCTCAGATTCCTTGCAAGCTAAACTTCATAGAAAATATGATATTAGACCAAGGTCAACTACAAATGAAACTAAAATAAATAGTCAAGGTCAACCAAATAAAATAAAAAACAAGGATAAAGGGAAGGAAATCACAGTTTCAAAACAAAAATATGATCAACAGTAAGCTAAAAAAATATATGTAGAACATAAAGAAACTAAGAAACTAAGAATTTCTTTCAATCTGGAAAATAAATTAAATAAGATCAAAATTCCAATTCCTTTGCTAGAAATTGCAAAAAATCCTATTTATCAGAAAAAAAATGATGAAAATGATTTATTGTTCTATTGCAACAACCCAATATGATACATTAAATATACAAGATGAAAGGCCCATAATTATGATATTTGGTCCGCATATTGAGGAAATAGGATAAGAAATGACACCATTTTACATTTCTTTGATTGTTCATGAGCATATCTTACTCAATTGCATGGTATATTCAAGGGCTTCTCACAATTTAATTCCAAAAAGAGTTATGGATAAGATAGGCCTACAAATCCAAGACCATATCACGACCTGTATTCCTTTGATGCAAGAAAGGTTATATGCTTAGGAATGATCAAAGATCTTGTATCTCATTTGGCCCAATTTCTTGTAAAAAGTGTTTTGATGGATATAATTGTGGAAGATGTGCCTGTGAACTATGGAATGCTTTTATCTAGATCTTGGGAAAGTAAATTAGGTGGTTCATTACAAATGGACATGACATATGCCACCTTCCCAATTTTTGGTGGAGAAACTAGGAGAATTTATAGGAAAACTAAATGTGCTTATACAGTCAGTGATCCCAATCATCTAAATAATGTTCATGTCTATTCAAATGATCAAAACCTGGGATGTTTCATTCTATCTGCAAATAATGAAATAGAAGTTTGTACATAAAATGTAAATACCTGTTTTTATTGAAGATGACGATTTACTAAATGGGATGTAGGAATGTATTTTGATGGAGCTTCCTCTTGGGAAGGTGCTGGAGCAGGTATACTTCTAATTTCACCTTTTGGGAATATGTTTCCTTTTTTCTTTCAAACTACAATTCAAAACAAATTCCACCAATAATGTTTTTGAATATGAAGCTTGAGTGTTAGGTTTAGAAGCTGCTAGAAGAGTGAAAAATGTAAATATTGTTGTCTATGGTGATGCAGAATTAATTGTTAAACAAATAAGAAAGGTTTATCATGCTAAAAACCCTGGGATGATATCATATAGCGATTTTGCTTGGGATTTAATTGAAATTTTCTTTTTAACCTTCAATATCCATGCAACACCAAGACATCAAAATCAACAAATTGATTCTTTAGCAGTAGCAACAAGAAATTTCAGACCTCGTGAGGTTCCTAACCTTAAATATGAAGTGGAAATGAAATGCAAACCTTTTATTCTCGATAATGTCAAGGATTGACAAGTATTTGAAGATGATCAACAAATCAAATTTTTTTTGGAAATGGTTGATGAATTTTCTGCAACTCATATTGATCAAGAAGATGGCAAGGATAATTAACAAATTAATCAAATAAATAATTATGATCCTAAATTGAAAGATATGATTGCTAATCATAAAATGATGGTGTTAAGACATAATCAAATTCCAAAGGGATTGGTTCCTTTGGATAAGTAATTCAATAAAGATGATGTTGTTGTTAAACCTACTATATACCCTCAAACTCAAGAAGTGGAGGATTGTAATATTGGCACAAAAAAAGAACCAAAGAGTATCAAGCTCTCAAAATTGTTACTTGCTGATAAAAAAATCAAGTATGTTGATTTGTGTAAAGAAATTATTAAAGTGTTTGCATGGTCATATCAAGATCTAAAGACTTATGACACAAGCATTATTCAACATAGAATTCCACTTAAAGTGGGATATAAACCATTCATACAAAAATTAATACAAGTGAATCCTATTCTCTTCCTAGTCATTGAAAAGGAAGTGCAAAAATTATTAGATGCAAAAATCATAGTTCCTCTCAGATATTCTTCCTGGTTGAAAATTTAGTACACGTTAGAAAGAAGAATAGTTAAATAAATCTGTGTTGACTTTATAAATATTAATATATCTTCATTAAAGGATAATTATCCCCTTCCGAAAATGGATCATGTACTGCAAAAGGTAGTGGGATTTAATAATATATCTATGATTGATGGCTTTTCAAGTTATAACTAGATTGTTGTGCATGAGAAAGATAGAGAGATGACTCCATTCACTACACCTTGGGGAACCTTTATGTATGAAAAAAATCCCTTTGGGATAATGAATGCATGAGCAACATTTAAGAGGGCAATGGATATAGCATTTGTTGGAGAAAATGACAAATTCATTGTGATTTATTTAGATGATCTAACTATTTTCTCTAAATCAGATGATGATCATTTAAAACATCTTTGGAAAACTTTTATTAAATGCCAAAAATATGGTTTGTCACTTAATCCTAAGAAATCATGTTTTTCTATGCAGGAAGAAAAATTACTTGGACATATTGTTTCAAAGGAATAAGTAAATATCAGCCCTCAACATGTTGAAGCGATAAAGGTCATTAGTCTATCAAGGAACATGAAAGAGATTAGTCTTTTCTTGGAAAGATCAAATTTTTGAGAAGGTTCATTCCAAATTTTGCTGAAGTGGTAAAGGATCTAACATACATGCTTAAAAATAATAATGAGGTTAAATTTCCTTGAGAGGCCAGATATTCATTTGATCATATTAAGAAATCCTTAGGAGAAGCACCCATGCTAATAATCCTAGATTACTCAAAATAATTCCATATCTTTTCTTTTTCTTTTGCTAACACAATTGCTACAACACTTTTACAAAGAAATAAAGACAATCAAGAACAACCAATTGCATTCTTTAGAAAAAGTCTAAGAGATTTTGAGCTTAAATATAACATTATGGAAAAACAAGTTTATGCATTGATTAAATCTCTAAAATATTTTAGAGTTTATGTTCTTCATTCCAGAGTAGTTGCATATGTACCTAGCAGTACAATGAAGGAGATCCTGAATCAACCTGATACTGATGGAAAAAGAGGAAAATGGATAGAAAAAATTCAGGAGTACGACCTTGAAATAAATCCAATAAGATTGATTAAAGGTCAAGGTTTGACAAAGCTTCTAGTGAATCAAATTGTCGAGTCCTCGGAATAAATTAGGTTTCAAAAATAGTAGAACATCTTTCAGTAGCATTTAAGGAAACAAATTTGTAGCAGTCCCTAACTAAGGTTCAGGATAAGTTTTATTCATCTCATTGGTACATAGACATTGTGTTTTATTTACAAACTCTTGAATTCCTATTTGATTTTAGTCAAAGCTAAAGCTAGGTCACTCAAAATTCAAGCAATCGAGTATTAGATAATAGATAAAAAGCTTTATTGTAAAGACACTTTGGGAATCTCGTTAAATTGTATTGTTGAAGAAGAGACTAAAGGAATCATAGATGAATTTCACAAAGGCATATGTGGAGGACACCATGCTTGGAGAGCCACAAGATACAAAATATTGAGAGCTGACTATTATTGGCCAAAGATATTTTCAGAAGTGAATGCCAAGGTAAGATCCTGTAAAGAATGTCATATTTTTGCAGGTAAACAAAATCTTCCTCATTTCCAATAGTGCCAATAAAATATGAAGCTCCTTTCCAACAATGGGGCTTATAATTCATAGGTGAGATCCATCCTACTTCTAGTGCACAACATAAGTGGATCTTAACTGCAACAGACTATTTTTCCAAATGGGTGGAAGCAATTCCTGCCAAATTTGAAATTGATGTTGTTGAAATCAAATTTCTTGAAGAAAATATCCTTGCTAGGTTTGGATGTCCCAATAAAATCATAATTGACAATGTGCAAGCTTTTAAATCCCTTATAATAATAGATTGTTTTCAAAAATATAATATTATTCTTGGACATTCTACTGCCTACTACCCATAAGGTAATGGATTAGCATAGTCATGTAACAACAAATTGATGAGATTCATAAATAAGTGTTAACTGATAACAAAAGGGATTGAGATTCTCACTTAAAATTTTCACTCCGGGCCAACAAAATTAGCACTAAAAGATCCACATGTATCTCTCCTTTTTAATTGATTTATGCATTGACGATATACTTCCTATTAATATTACTTTTCATGTAATGAAATCACTACGGGATAGTGAAGAACCTAATGACATGACCAGGATAATGAACCAACTGATTGTAGTACATCAAACCAGAGAGAAATTAAATGAAATATTTCAAGAATATCGAGAAAAAATGAAAGCCATCTTTGATAGGAGAGAAAAACAAAGAAATTTTATTCCTAGTGATTTAGTATTGAAATGGGATCGCAGGAGAGAAGATCTTGGCAAGCATGAAATTTTTTAGCATTCTTGGCTTGGACCTTACATAATTGCTATAGTTGAAGGAAACAACTCATTGTCCGTTCAAAATCTGGAAGGAGATTTGATGGAATTTCCTGTAAATGGGCAATTCTTGAAACATTTCATTCAATTCTAAAGTTTTTATTTTTCATTCATTGTACAAAATTGGCTTTATTAGTTTGTTTTTTATCTTTCTTTTTTTTAAAGCATTTTCAAGTAAATATTCTTGAAACAAGATTTTGGTTGGATTCATAAAAAAAATTCATTATTATCATTTTATTTCCAAAGCATGGTCAGATTAGGTAGAAGTTAGGATGATTTCCCTATGATTAATTTGTTTACCTTGGTTTATCAGATTTATCATAGGAAATTACATAGCTTGGTAAATTTTCTCTTTAAACAGATAAATACTTATGTTATCATATTTTAAAAATATTAATAGAAAAAAAAATGTCTCAACTGATGATAAAGATTTTGACATGTTACATTCAAACCTAAAAGGATAAAATCTTGTTGATTTCCTCATAAAAGTTGAAAAGGTATGTTTTGGATAATTATTTCTAGGAAGAGGCTTTAGTGTCAAACTTATAACTCGTTTACTCAAGACATGCTACTGAAATGGTATATTTCATAATGATAGATTTAGGAATGAGGGAATGAAAAACCTTATGAGTACATTTGATCACTTGGGAATTTCTAGCTCATCCTTGGTAAACAGACATTGTCCCTTTAATGTGAAAACATATTGATTGCCCCATCTCTTGTAAACTGTCAAAGTAGTTAAAGAGATGGTTAAAGGAAAATCAAGTGGGAAATGAAAGTATCTTCACCAAGGCTATGGATGCTTGCTAGAAGTGAATCAAGGTCTGTGATGTCGAGGTCGCTACACCATAGGGTATGGACGCTTTTTGGAAATGTAGAACCACCATGATGATGATGAAGAGTACTAATGAGTATATTTATTTCAATACTCATTCAAATTAGTTTCCTCAGAAATAACTTTGTTCTGACCTTAATAATTTCCTTTAAGATCTTAAAACCTTGAGTTACAAAACACTAGTTATAAATTTGAATCCTTAGCCAAAATTTATGATTGCATTACCCTGAGAAATTCTAGAGTAAAGTTGAAGGACTAAAAATATTTTTATCCTTCTATGGCCTTACTTTACAAAAAAACATGTTAAATTCTAAATTTAGTAGTGGTTTGGTTTCTTCAATTATAGATTAATCACTTAATGAGAAGAACAGGTTTATTGTTGTTTTTAAGAGAAAATAGCATTCACTAGAAGTGTTTAATTAGTTTTGTTATAGAATAACAACTCCATAACCCAATAAAAGGTGCATGGTCTACAGTTATTTAGTGCCTCACAAGGAGACACAATCCCCAAATGGAGCGTGAAGTTGTAACAAAGTTTAAATTTTCATTAAATTTAGAGATTAAACTTATATTTATTTCCTAAATAAGTTAAATAGGATGTTAGGGTTTATCTTAGTTTTTAGATTTTCTTATTGTTTGAAATTTCAAAAAACAATGTTCAATAAAATCTTTAAAAGATTAGTTTAGATTTCTAAATGTTAGCAATTTGGCATAATTTATTATTTATAAAGCTTTCTTTATATGGTAGAAACTTTATATTATACGATTTTTCTAATAAAAGGTGCATCTCCCATTACAGGATTTATCGCGCGCTCGACGTTTTAAATCAATGGTTCAGGTCTTTTCACGCCCCTCGCCCTGTGTTCTCGATGGTTAACAAAAGGGAGGGGGGGTGCGTGAAACCAAACCAAGGTTAAAGCCTTTATGACATGTCTCGCATCCATTAATTCCCCCCCTCGCCTATGATTAGAATAATCATATGAGACCCCTCCCACAATTGGCATTGGGTCGACGCTTGTCCTAGATGACGACAACAGGCGAAAAAGGTAAAAAGCAATTTTCTGTTTATTTAAATTTAATTAAATTCTTCACTAATTAAAAACCACGATGTATTCAATTTCATTTTAAAAATGGGTAAAGGTAAAAAATTTTGGTTATTGTTGGATTACGAAAGGTTTTAAACACCGATAACATAGTGCAATTTTACCATATTACATCCATTCCATCCTGACCATATTTTCTCAAGAACATCTTCTTGGGTAATTGAAATTCCTCTACCTTTTCTAATCCTCGTTATTAAAATGGAATCATATAAACCCACTAAAGCTAAGAAGATGGTAATTGTTGAGGAAGATGATTTAGTTGACAAAGACAAAGATATTTTCAACCCAATTCTATCATTGGATTTTTTTGAAATTCACCAACTAGCTCTCCAGAATTTTAGGGATTTAGTCGACCATTACCATGTTTCGTAATATGTCCTAGCTAAGTTTGCCTCAAACTACATTTCCTAAAAAATAAAGTCATTTCTAAAGATGGGTCGATACTTATGGAGATAACTCCCCAATCAATTTATGAAGTGTTGAGATGGCCATTAAACCCTGACAGTGAAATGATAAATGAAATCGTATTGGCCAATTGTTTCAGAGAATTAAATCTCCATGATAGAATTTCCCTATTATGGTCATATTTATGCAAGAATCTTGATGTTCCCCCGGATGATGTTACTCTTGAATCTAGCTTGTTTCCTAAAATTCTGAGACAAATTATCTCCATGTTTTCTATTATTTTAGGCAAAGATAATTACCTTGTGGTGGATGAGTTTGTGTTAGGGAATATGATGTCAATTTTTCCATTTACAGTCAAACCCTTTACCAATTTCAATTATGCCCAATTTTTATTTGATCAAATCCATCTTCAACTATCAGAGTTTGAGGCGCTAAGGAGTTTTAGATATCAATCCTACGTTGTCCATCTCTTTTTGTTTTCTCAAGCTATTCATTTTTCACATCTTGGATTGAAAGTTGAAGATGAAATTAGAAACCCAATCTCTGTCACTCATTGGACTTCCCTAGTTAGGAAAATGACTCAAAATGTGGTATTCCTTGATTATATGAACAAGTTCATATCAAAGGATTATCAAATTATACATGATGATATTCCACCTAGAATATTTTCAGAATATAATAAGTTATTAAAATTGAGCCCTGATAAGAGAATAAGAGACTGGTATATTTTTGAGAATTATACTGAAATCAAAATCTATGGTTTTAAACTTCAACCTTTTCTTTTACCTGTTTTCTTAACTCCTAGAATATTTGAACTGGAATATATTAGGAAGAGATTAAATTTAAATCATATTCATTTTGTGGCAAACCAAAACAACTGAGAATATGTACAAAATATTTTTCAAATACAATGTAAATCATGAGAGAAACATTCAAAATGTCCAATAACATATAACCCTCAATAGTTTGAGAAAACATACAAAATAAAAACTATAGGGTCAGTCTGAAAGGACTCGGAAACATGAGAAGAAAGATCAACAAAAATGCATAAGATAGAGGCACTAGATGAAGAGAAAGATCAAGACTCACAAGAAGAAGTAGCACCAGTGATCATAGGACCTGTTGTAATGATACAAGTATCATCATCAACGAATCCTCGGAGTGAAAAAAGTGAGAGTGAAAAATAATCTTTGGTTACAGACCAATTATAACCAATTGATCATGTTCATCGGTTCATGGTTACCAGGAAAATGGGTTCAAAGATCAAACAAAATATTCTCCCTAAAATATTTGACCAGGATACATCTTAGACCAGGATGTTATCATTCGTGGACTATGAGAAGGGGAGATTAAACATAGTAGTAATAGAGCCAAAGGAACAAAAGAAGGTTACAAACATATCGATAGATCTTAATGAAGCTAATTCATTGGATAAAATGGATTTGCATAGACAAAATGGAGAAATGATGAATAGAGATGTGATGATAACTAACCTTGGAATAAATAACCTACACGTTCTAAGTGACAAGCTCAGAACCCAGCTTAAAAATGAGAAGTTGGTCAATAGAACTAGGCAGAGGAGAGTAGAGGAATTGGAACAATGGGTGATGAACCTAGGAGCTAATCCACAAGATGTAGCATATGTGCAAGTTTTGATGAAAAAAAAATATACATAGATCCAATATTTAAAGAGAAGACTCAATGTTCCTGGAATTCAACATGTCCAGACTCCAGAGTTGCATGTAATCCAAAAATAAAAGGATCAAATCCTAAATAAAATGGTACAAATGGAAGAACATATTGATTTGTATAAGAAACAAATTGAAATCTTGAAAGGGGAATCTTTTTCATCACAACTGCCAGTGTCAGTATATCAGACAGAGGGATTACAATAACATTATCATATTTGAAACTAAAGGACGCTGATGTTGAAAATATAAAGAAGTCAATTGCAACAAAGAATGAAGAGATCAAAGATAAGGATAAAGTTATTGGAGAATACCAAATGTTGAAATCTAATATGATAACATACATGGATAAAATCAAGAAAAAGTAGTTTGGTAAACCATATTTGTTAGGGGCTAGACACATCTTTTGGGATGAAATCATTAATGACTTTGGAAATATATGAGATTACTTCAAGATAATTGATGATGAAATCTTATTGACAGATGAAGTAGATGACACTATAAATAAAGCATTCAAAGAATTAGGAACTTTCCCACAAGTTGCTACCAAAGTTATAAAGTTCCTAAATTCAAATTCTAGTGAAGTATTGAAAAGTAAAGGTGTGAAAGATAGAACTACAATGGTGATGGAGGCTGAAAAGATCTTCACAAAAATAAATTTACTACAACAAGCTCAAAATAAGTGTATATCTATGAAAATAAGCATTGAGTCATTCACAAGGAAATTTGAAAATATAGTAAAGATGGGATTACCTTAAGCCTAGAATGTTAAATGGAAGCTCCTATCATTCGAAAGTTACAGAAAAACATTATTCGTAGTCAAAGAAAGTGAGAAAAAGTTCCAAGGAATAGTTGACAATTTAAGATGGCAGACCATTGTAGATGTACTCATAGATGATTCCTATGTTCTTTGGAAAAACAAGAACTTATTTTCAAGCCCTCCTACATACAAGAAGTACAGTGAGTTGGACATTACATATAGGCAAATGAATTCATTCAACTATGCATCAAGTGAAACCTGGAAGCTTCTCCTTTAGTTGTTGACTGAATGAATCCTCAAGTCAATTGAAGAAAATCAAGGATCTCAATTAATATCTTCCCAGTTATTTCTATTTTTAGAAAGTCAAAGATCTCTTTGTCTATGAAAAGCTAAAAATTAGGATTGATTAACCACTTTTGGTTACTACCTAATTTGTATAGAGTTCTGACCAAAACTCAATGTAAATGAACTTTTTGGCCCAAAAGATAGATCTTTAATAAAATTTTGCAGGCTTTGAGTGATTCAATTTTTTTTTTGTTTCATTTCATATGATATCTCTCTTTTATGTTGTTTCCATATTCACAAATTTCTTCTTAGATGTATCTGTTACTTCAATTGTGATAATTTAGTATGACTACTACTATTGCAATTGCAAAAGGGATTATTAAAGCTACACATTTATCTGATATATTGTGAGTATTGACATGACATGTGCTTAATTCATTACACCTTGTGAATAGAAACAAATTGTTCCTTTTTGTTCAATTTATATTTTTAAGTCCAGATACATATTCTGCATAATTTCTTCTAATTGAGAAGTAAAAAAATATTTATCAAAGATACATTATTTTACTATTATTTTTGTTCTTCTTAATTCTTCTTTTATCTCTCAAAAGACTTAATTGTTTGGAACATTGAAATGATGCCCTCAAAATATGATATTTAAAACATTGAAGATTAGTAATTAAGGCTTGAAGTGAATTATTAAAATACCATGTTTTAGGACATACCAACTTAAACAAAAAAAAATCAATCAAATTTAAATGGATGCATTTGCATAGTTTCCTAGCCATAAACATCTCAAGGGTTAAAAAAGACTCTATTTTGGCATCTGGAGTTCCTGGATCCACAACTCAGAGACTTCATGTTTGACTTGTGCTAGAGACTTGAAGGGAAAGTGGGATAGCTTGATGGCTTGTGGTATAGAGAAGGGGGTACACTTCCTTGTGTTGTGCAAGTTGAGAGGAATGAGATATTGTTGGTTGGAATTGTTGTAGGAGTTGTTAACTTTTGAAAGTGTCAAATACTTTGATATAAAATTTTGTACATGTATATCAATATGGCTATGTGCACTGAGGAGGAGGCAAATTGTAGAGGGAGGGGAATGTAATATCCCCATTTTCAATCTCCGTTTTAGTGATGTATAATGTAAATATGATGTATTGTAGGCCCACAAGTGTAATATGTAAACATTATATACTGAAAATAATAACATAAAATGTAGCGTTGGTTGTAGACAGACACAAACAGAGTCATGGGGGCTAAGTTTCCACAAGAGAGGGGCGGTCAAAGGGGGAATTATTTTTGTTTATTAATCCCAAGCCACCTTTCTAAGATCACTTTTTTATAAACCTTATATTTTCTCTTTTGAGTGTTTCAAATCCCTAATCATTGAATACATGTAAGAGGGTTGGTGTGAAAAGTCACCTCACATAGTTATTGAGAGCATGGGATTGGGTACAATCAACATTAGGAAATCTGAGAGTCAACATGCATGGGTAAAAGGAAATTTGAATGGGTGTTGTAGGCAGTTTTTACAACTTGGGAAAGGGAGAGAAAGAGATTTATGAGTGTCAAATCTTGAAGGCATCCATAGTGGCCATGTAAGGCAACTTGTTGGAGTTATAATTTCATGAAGAATTAGTATAAGTTTTAAACCTTTTACAGTAATGAAATGAACACATAGATTCTTAAGATGAACAAAAAAAAACAATTACAATCACAAATATACATAGAGATTTACCCTAGAAATTCAATCAGGAAAACCAACATCTTGTTTTAAAGTTGCACCTCTAATTCTATTCTTCTTCATTGTTTATAATACAATATATATATGATCCCATGGCATCCAAAAAAATCCTAATCAGCCCCCTTGTGACCCCCTCCCACTGAACCATGTGCAAATTTGATCCAGGTGGATATTTGTGGCCACCCACCTATTCCAACTAGCTCATATTGTCCATTTTTAGTTCAACATGTTATTTTATACTTCTTTGTAATTGTGGGTTCTACACTTTTGGGTTTTTTAGAAGCCATACACATCTTCCAGGTGGATACTGGTGGCCTCTCACCTAATCCAACTGGATTATTTTGTATGTTTTTATGTCAGCACATCTTGTTGTACTTTCAGGGCCATTTTAGAGCCCTAAACAATGTTTTTTTGTCTCTCCATAGTCAAACTGTAGACAAAGTCAAAGTTTGATGGTGTAATGTCTATTTCTCTAAAATACCTTTCCAACGAGCTATCACACTCCTAAAAAGGAGGTCGTATGAAAAAGTTACGATCCCAAGAAGTTGAGGTACCAACTTACCCATAGGGGCCCACATGATTTTTGGTGTTTCACCTTCTAGGGTTAGTTTTTTGGATGTCTAGGGTTTTGGAATTGATGAGTAATATCATAAAGGCCTCTGGAGCCTCATTGTAATCATTTTGCTCAGATAGATGTGTGTAGCAACCACATCTCTTCTCAAAGATAGCTACCATCATTCGAGCTAGAAGATATTGTTCACTGGATATTTGTGTTGTTCTTCATATCTCTATGTTTATTGTATTCAATATGTTAATCAGTTTCATTCCACTCCTAAACCCAGATCAGTGGTAT
>SNQJ01S0037660.1:105542-137032 GCA_010110895.2 Picea sitchensis
AAAGAGTTGGCGGTTTCGAACCTGGGTTGTGTTCAAATAAACGGTAAGGCACGTCCTCGGCCCGGCCAACAGCTACAATCCTCACTTGTAGATACATACAGAAATCAACATATTTCAAATTAAAAGACTTGGTTGTTTTTTATTCCCATCAAGGAAAGGCTTATAGAATCCTACATGATCTCTATAACGAATGGGATATCCATTTTCCCAACTTTAAATTACTCTTCTACAGTGTTCTCAAAATCATCCATGGCCGCCTTGTGGGCCGCCTCCGCCAGGAGCGAGGGGCTCAATCTGATCATGAGAACACAGAATTCCTTTTCGTCAAGGGCCCCATCGCCGTCCAGGTCACCTTCCCTGATCATCGCCTGGAGCTCCTCGTCCTTCATGTAATCCAATCCCAGGAGCGTGGCGTTCCTCTTGAGACTATGGAAGGTGATGAGGCCTCCCTCCGGATCTGCGAGGAGACGGAAGCCATTGCAGAGCTCCTCCATGAGCCCTTCCTCCCCCAATTTCTCCGCCATGACAGGCAGAAAGTCCTCAAACTGAAAGTCCACACTGGGTTTGCCCTCCATTTCCTTTGTCTGTTGGGCATCCAAAACCTGTATCTGCAGAAATACGAAATTGCAGTATCTCCGATGAAGAAGAAAGGGTCCGTATGTGTTACGTTAAAGGCAGTGAATATATAAATAACAATGGCAGCGAAAAATAGGGGAAGAGACAGAGGTAATGTTCGCGGAAAGTGCGAGGGGAGTCGCGGAAGCTTCGTGGAATGGAAAGCAGCAGTGAGAGGATGTGCCCACCTACGTGACGCCATTCCTTTACAGGCAGGCGCCGTAATTGCAGTCCCTGTTTGTCGAGAAAGACGAGTGAGATGGGTCCAAAGTTGAGAGCTTTATCCACCATATGTCATGTTAGGCTCTTTCTCTGCCGTTTCCGCCTATCTAACTTTGTCCCTCTGTTCCTAACAATACAAAGGGATACACGCCTGATAGAATGAATCTTAAAAGGACATCTCAACTTGAGCTTTATTTTATTTGGAAACACCAATCCAATCATGCCCAGATGCAACTAAAAATGAATTGAAAACTCATAGATACCACATATCCAGGGTTGGAGATAGAGGATATGATCATGTCTGTACTTACATTGAATCCCTAAATCTCAGTCAAAATCATATCAATTTAATAACCAAAAGTTACCATTTTCTATTGATGGATGATAAGTACTAAGTAGTATTTATCATTTTGTTTGCAACTTCACCTATTAATTATTAGTCCCTAGTAGTGTAAGTGTTGGCTTGGGAAAATGTGTTTAGTTAAATAGTTTTACACAGTAAAAAGGTTTAATTAGATTTTTTGTTTTTATGTTGAACTCTTTGGTTATGTTATGGTTGGCATTAAGTATGTAAATGCAAGATCATGTAACTAAATGATCATATTTTATTTATCTTTTTCTAGTTACTTTTCTAGTTACTAGTGTTTTTAAGAGTAGGGAGAAGAGTCCACCATCTACACCAAATTTCTAAGGAAAGTTGGAGTATGGAGGATAGCTTACAAATAGCTAAGAGATAAGTAAGCATAGATATTGTACATATTATAACATCTATCCCTACATGCTTTAAGGAAGACTACTAAGGGAATAGTTCACAACACTTGTAAGAGTACAAATACCTAAACTAACAATACCTTTCTATTCAACATATGAAGATAGCTTACAATGTCAAATTATAAATCTTGTGTGACACTACAAAGTTCTTTGACTCTTGGTCTTCCAACAACTTGATCATTCTACTTTACAAACTTTTATCTTCATCCTAAATAAGATGAAGAAGATATATTTACAATAAAAATATAAAAATCACAATTTATCTCCAACAATGTACACTTGTAACCAAAAGTTAGGCTTTTCATCCTAAATAAAATGATGAAAATATATTTACAATAAAAATATAAAAATTACAATTTACCTCTAACCATGTGCACTTGTAACCAAAAGTTTGGCTTTTAATGCTTGCAAACCTATGACACTAATTTGCCTCATATATTACAATTAGTGGTTTGCACATCATAAGTTTCTCTCTTCTTTGCCTTGGAAGTTGTGTATTCTTAATTTTTTTTTTTTTTTTTAATTGAAAATTGCTTCTTTTTAGTTATATAAATTTGTTATAAATGTCTTCATGTCTTCTTTACTTCTTCCAAACACAAATATAATTTATAAAAATAATTTTTCACAATATTTTGAATTTACACTTTTACCTTTTGTATTCAAACTTGATGCCTTATACAAATAGTAAAAATATACACATAAAAAGTAAAGATACATGAGTTTGAAGGTTTACTATTTCCTGGCATATTAGATCCTATGAACCTTTTTTTTCATCTTATTAAAAGTTTACACACTAACTCTCATTAAGGTTTACCATTTCCTGGCATCTTAGATCCTATGAACCTTCTTTCATCTTATTAAAAGTTTACACACTAAACTCTCATGATAGATGGCTTACAAAGTTTCCTTACTCCATTAATAACATAGTCTCTCAAACAATGTGTATAAAGTTTTGGTGAGAGTTTTTAGATGTGGAATTTCTTCAAACATTGATGACCACTCTTAACCATTTAAACAAATAAGAATGACTCTTTAATGGCTTTCACATTAAAGATTTATTCCAATGTTCTTCATTAGAATTTGCGCATAAAAATCCATACACAAAAATATAAGAGCTCCTGGGTGTGATAGGTGTGATTAAAAACATTAATAGAAACACCCATACAGGTTTTTACAATAAATGAGATTTTTTCAAGGCAATGCTATTCAACATTTTAATGGAGAACTTTTTGAGATAATTTCTAAGGAAATTTGGAGGAAAACAATAGTAGCAGTCTTTTGTATAACTGAAAGAAAAGATCAGTGAGGCGTCGATTTTAGAAATACCTAATTAGCAAAATCCATTCGAAATTGAGATAGATGCAAGTGAGTATGCCATGCTAGATTCTATGGCTTAACTAGGTGACAATGTATAGTTAGGAATTAAATTATTGTTGGATGATGGTTGAGATAATCACTCAACCACTTCATCTCTAAAAAGAATAAGTTAGATCTTACAACAAACTACAATCTCTATAAAAGAGATAATTGTTATAGTATTAAGTGAACTGGAGCTAATATTGAATATCTTCTTTGAGTTCATCTCATTTTGTGCTCATTCTCTAATTTCGCACAATATCGAAGCTGTAAGATCAAAGGTTGAGTTATCAAATGCATGAATTCTAATGTTTTCCAAATAATTCCTTGTTGGTCTAATGTAAATGACCTGTCATGTTTTCTTATTCCCAACACACTAATGAAGGGGAAGTTGTCAATTGCATGATTCATGCACACCGTCATCATATATTTTATGGTAGTGTGATTAAAGGAGGGTGAAAACATGAAGTTTGGAAACACTTTTTTGAGAATTAGGTGGTTTTGGGTTATAATTTCCAATTTCTCAGCCGAGAAAAAGTCAACATATTTTCTCGACCGAGAGTTGTAATATTTTTTGGACGATAATTTAACAAAGGTTAAACTTTTCTTGGTTGAGAGTTTAATTGTGGTTAAATAAATTTTCAGCCAAGAAAATTTATTTTTCTCGGTCGAGAGTATGATTAAATTTTTGGTATCAAACTTTTGAATAGGTCTCTCGACCGAGAGTTTAGATTATTTTTAAACTATCGGTCAAGAGTTTTTTTTATATATAAACCACGGATCGGCCCCGCCAATGTTTGTTTGTCATCATTGAAATCCATATTCCCACCACACTTTTGAAATCCTCCTAGCACAATCCTGAAGCCGAATTGGTAAAAAAAATTGAAAATTCGCCATTTGAAAATTTCCTCATTCATCATTCTTCACAGCGAGGAGCAATGGGAAACATGCAACAATTACCAAGGTTCAAAATTCACGACGGCAAGAACTAGTGCAAGATTCTATTTGTTGGGTCCATTTCTACTGTCCATGGGGTCCATTTCCACTGTCCACTGGTCCACCAGAAACATGTTAGTTAAAGTTTGTTGACTCCTCTCTCTGAATTCGACTGTGAGAAAAATAGAAGGGGACATCCCCTATGGGTTTGGATGGATGAAATATTAGTTAATGTCCTAGGTTACTTGTGCAACTTCATATTTTAGTTCATGCATCGCTCTTGTTTGAGTTTAGGTCTACAAAATATGTGACAAGTATCAAACCATGCACTGGTTTTAGTGTCATTTAGTGTTATCTTTAAAGTAATAGAATCCAAGGCTCAACCTTGCAAGTGAACCCCTTTCAATTCAACAAGTTTCTGTGACGATGTTGGGTTTGCGGATGGAACCCTCAAGAAAATACATTCTTTAAAAGTTGTGTAATAGATTGGGAAAATTCATATCCTTGGAGGATAGTTATTGGAAAATTCATAGCCTTGGAGAAAATTTCTATAGGAATTTGATCTTTGCAAGGGTATAATTGCATAATAGAAGTGGAATGGGGAAGCCAAAAACATGTCTAGAGGTCGAAATATTGGAAATATCCCTTCAAATGATCTTGTTGTCATGAAATTAGTCACGTGTGTAGATATAAGAGTGCAACTTAGGTATGGAGGAAAAAGAATAAACTTAGGTAAGGTAATGATGGTCATTGTTGGCCCTTGACCAAGTTTTGGATATCCTTGGTCAGGTTTGACCTATTTTGGGACTTTGATAGGCTGTCGAAGGTGGAGCACAAGTCGAAGCAGAGATCACGGGATATCGACCCCTTTTATGGCATTTTTTGGATTAGGGTTTATGTAACGGGTATGGGGATGTCGGCCCATGGGTTTACCCATGTTTGGGCCCATTTTGTAATGTATAAATAGAAAGCTAGGCGATGTAAGTAGGTAGTGCTAAATGACAAGTGAAGGCCAATGTGCTAAGTGCAAGTGATAGTTGGAAATGCTTTGTGCATACTGTGTGAGACTTGTAAGGCTAAGTGCAAGTGACTGTGTAAAGGCTTTGTGTTGTAACCTATCTTAGGGAAGGAGGATCTGGCAAGGTGTGCGCATATCTCCTATCCTATGCAGAGTAAGACCTTGTGGCTTTGTGCATGTAGAATATTGACAGAAGACAATAAAGAGAAGAAGAGTTGGTGGACGTAGCCCCAGGCTGGGGGTGAACCACTTATATCCTATGTTGTGGTTGCTTTGTGCATTATGGTTGTTTTATGGTTCATATGATTAATTCTTAGTGAAATGATGTATGCTTAGATGAATATGATAGCTTAGTGCCTAATGATGTGAATAAGATGCTAGATCTGATCTATGTTGATGTGCTCAGTGCTTGAATGTGTTGAATCATGTTGAATACTGCGTTGCCTTGTAATTAGGGTTTATTTTTGCTGTAGACAAAGGCTACGTACTAAAGAATGACAATCGCTAAGTGCTTTGTTAAGGTGTTGTAATCACAGATCTGTGTCCTAGCTAGGTTGCATACATTTGAGTCCTGCAACCACCCCTGCCTCTACCTCGGGTGAGACTTCATCTGCTTTGCAGGTGTTGTCGAAAGGGCCGGTAGTTAGGGTTTTGTTAGTGTGATGTTGAAGCGTTGAACCTTGGGTCTACCCTTGTGCCAAAAAATGGTTCCGTTGTCGGGACCTGAAGCTGTGATTGTTGGGAACTGAGGAAAAGAAAGAAATATTTGTGCATAGATTTGTTTCTTTAAGTATGCAATACTCTACCTGACTTGTGAAGCTCTGTGCTAAGAAAATAAGTCCAATTTGAAGAAAAGAGGTAAGATCTAAAATCTTTGTGCTCTGATAAAGGTAAAGTGAGTTTTTTTTATTAAAGAGGTAAGATCTAAAAGTTGTGTGCTCTGTTAAAGGTAAGATAAGTGAAAAATTTTGTTTCAAAAGTATGGATCTAGGTATGTTTGATAAATTTTGTCTTATTCTGAAAACTAGGGCACATCTACAAGAAAGAAGGTTTGATATGAGTAGATCTAATAGAAATAATGAAATATATGTTATTCCTATGCATAGAAAGAATGTTTGGACTAAAAAATAGATGCAGGATCCTAGGAAGAATTTTTTGTAGGTTAGCTAATATGATCCTAGTGCGCAGTACAAGAAATCCTGGGGATCATTTAAGAGAAAGAGACGATTAATTCTTTTCTACAGTTGCAAAAGATAGAGACACCTTGCTAAGGAATTCCCTGGTAGAAGATCTAGTTGTCTTTGTTGTAAATATATGGACCGTGACGTTTTGGATTGCCCTAGAATGATTGCTAAGGTTGAAAAAATGAATATGAGACAAGAAAACCCTAAGGAAAACCAAGAAACTGAGACCATGGAAGAACCACAAAAAGAATCAGAGACTATATTACTACAAATGAAAGAAACCATGAATGATTACAGAGATATCAACTTATCAAAGATATTCAAAGAGAAAGAGTGCATAGAAACAAGAATAGGAGACTTCGACATAGACTGTGTCCTGGATGAGGAAACAAAGGTGAATATTATGACAGAAAAAACTTGGGAAATTTTAGGAAATCCTACTATGATTCCTTCATTGGGAGGAATAGGATTATTTAGAGGAATGTTGATAACCCTATGTGGAAGACTTACCCAGACATCTATGAGTGCTCATGGCACTTTGACAGAATAATAATTTGAGGTTGTTAAATTTATTGGGAACAACGCCCCATTTGCTATGTTATTAGGAAAAACATGGATTGAGAAAGATCAGACCCGAAGAAAATAAGAGGAATATCTAGAATAGGAAAAACAAGAACTAAGAGACTTCATGGCTAAGAGAATAACACACTTACTGGAAGAACAAGAAAACCAATCGAAGCTACTGAGGACCGGAAATCTAGATGTCGAAGTTGAAAGAACACAAGAATATTTGAAACACCTTTCTGTACAGGAGAGTAGAACACCTACCCCAGGTAGAGAAGTAATATTTCCCTCGAACCTTGGGAAAGACCATCACCAGCGCGAAGTTACTATGCTGAGCGGAGATAAGAATTAGAATGGAAAGAGGAACACTAAGATACAGATCATAGGGAAGAAGGCTAGAAAGCTCAGCAAGAAGAAAGAAAAATTAGATAAATTATAGGAAGTCCCAGAGAAGACTTTGCAGAAGGAAGGTCTCCAGAATTTGAACTTCGTCGGAATATCAGAGCAACTCAGATTGGCACTTCGCCATGGTAGAGTGATATGACCGTTGGAGGCAATATAACCGTTAGATTGACATTCTCGAATGGTTAGAACAACAATTATGATCATAAATCTCTCCATCAGACCATTGGGACCGCATCGTAATGGACATAACTGCATTGATGAAGGCCTCTTGTCCGTTGGAGGGATCTGTTACATCGTTGTCTACTTATTCCGTCGACTGTTGCGTTGAGAACACTTTCATGAATTGTATCCGAGCGAACAAGAGAACTCATTTTTACTATGTTGTGCTTACTGAGACTTCGCTACCTGTTCTATTACATTGAGCATTTGTTCATCGACCCGAGTTATCCGATCTTGAGCGTGCATGTTGGACAAATTCAGTGCCATAGAAAAGTCTGTAGAAGAATTTCTAATCAAACTTATGGTTGAGAAGGTGATGTCCATCGGAATTCAAGATTCATCGACGAGAGGAGTGCAAGCCTCCCCATTGACTGCTCGTTGATCCAGACCATCCTGAGCTGCGACCGAGAAAAGATCCAAGCATTGAGATGACTTGGCGAATGCAAAGTTAATCCCATCCATCTTGCCTGACTACATCCCGCC
The DNA here is from genome assembly GCA_010110895.2 of Picea sitchensis. Lineage (NCBI taxonomy): Eukaryota > Viridiplantae > Streptophyta > Pinopsida > Pinales > Pinaceae > Picea > Picea sitchensis. The sequence continues at coordinate 113,316 of SNQJ01S0037660.1, forward strand.
TCTGGCCAATGCGGTGAATCGTGACAGTGTCCCAAGGGACTTTGATTACACCTTGGTTACTGCGTACCTCTTGAAGGGGATATGCATAGGAAATCCTCAGCTGTATAAGATCATGACACTAAATATCAATGACTTTAACATAGGGGATCACAAGAAATTCAACATGCTCGCACCTCACAGGTATTTGACTAGAATGAAGGGGAAGAAGTCGAGGATAATCCCCCAACCATGGACTATGGACCTCGCATAGTCCACTATTCTGAACGTGATGAAAATACCCCACTTTGGAAGGCACCAGGAGGTTAACGTGTGCGTTAAGATATTGCTATTGAGATTCCATGGTGGCTACTTGTGGCTAGACAGATGCATCACTGTCGATCCACCGTTGATCCATCAGATCACCAGATTGAGCATGCAGGGACCAGACTGGCAAGACTTTTACCCAGGGAAGGCTGCAGACCACACCCTGGCACAGAAGATTAAAGATACATATGATGATGTGGAGAAGGGGAAGCGAGGCTACAAGGTAGCCTCCATATATAATGGTGCAGTGCGCCTTGCTTGCCAGTTTATTACTGGCAAGCTAGTCCAGAGGAAGAGACCCACGCAAGTCACAGGGTTTATTGTTGACCTCACGGGGAAATGTGTGGAGGGGCTACATATGAATTGGGAAAAGTACTTAGTGAAACAGTTAGACCAAGACTATCGCTAATCTCAGGATCAGGGCTATGAGTTCCATTTTAGTTGGTTGTTGATCATCATCGCGTTCATAGCTTGGGAGATGCCGGAAGATGCGACCTTCCCTGAAATAGAGCCATCTGAACCCTTAGCCGCGAAGTTCACTTCGCTCTAGTATTCAAGAGATATGGGAAAACAATGACAGTCAAACGCGGTGTTCTACACCTACTACCTGTAGTTAAAGAGGGATATTGAGGTTGTCCCTCGTATAACACCAAACACCCTGCACAGGTTTAGGCCATTTGTGAAGTTCCACAAAGACAAACATTTTATCTACATCACTGCACGCGGAGATGAACACAAATAAGTACTACAGAGTTATTACAAACTCACAGAGGAGGACCTAGAAGAAATAACTAAGGAATGGCCTGCAGAGCTCCTTATCCCTGTTGACCCTGCAGAACTGTCCGATCCTGAACTAATTGGAATCCCGGTGGTCACTCATGAAGGGAATGATACGCCTGGAACTAGCAGAAGGAATAAGACAGAAGAGGCCCAACAGCTGAATAATGCATTAGAATAAAATGATTCAGAATCACCTGGAGGAGGAGGTGATGACAAAGTAGATAAAGAAGAGAACAATGGAAAAGAAGATCAACAGAAGCAATAAAAGGTAACACTTCCACATAATCCCCCTGATGATGCAGATCCGTCTAACAAAAGAAAGGTTTCTCTCACGAAACCTACATCGCAGAAGAAGTTAAAAGCTAGTAAGACCAAGCTGTAGACTGTGCTCACACTCAATGACTTCAACTTCATCATCACAATTGTATCATATGCCTCAAAAGATATTTTGCAGAGAAATGAAGCTCAACAAGATACCATGTATGAAAAATTGAAGCAGAACTACAAGGGGTACTGCAGGCCCTTCACTCCAGCTGCGCAGTGTCCACTGTGTCCCCTCCATAAAAAGAAACAGAGTTAGGAGATGAGCCTACCCAACTCCGCAGACCAGACAATGCGATCGAAGATCGCCTTTGTCACACACCAGAAGAAACAGAACAGGCCACAGTGTCCCTAAAGCAAGTACAAGAGGAAGTGATAGAGCAACGTCGAGTTGCGCAGCAGGAGAAGGACGAACTCCAAGAAAATTTCTAAGAAGAGAAATTCTAGATTCGACATGAGAAAGAATAACTTCTCCTAGAGCAGGCTGGAGTAAAAGAAGTAGTCAATAGAGCACTTCACTCTGTGACGGGTTTAGAGAAAAAGGAGGAAGACCAGTAGAGCATCAAGTAGCACATCTTGCTGAAGCCATCTAGCAGCTTCAACAGAGGATAGCATATCTAGAGCTACAAACAGTACCAATTACTACGTAGGACGTGTGAGACCAAAGAGAGGCCACTGTCCGGAGCATAGTTGAGAGGATCAGAGCATTATCTTTGGAATGTAAACATATTAGCAATAGAAGTGCACAGACTTATGAGCGACTTACTGAGGACCCTGAACTGAAGCCACTAGAGTCACAACTCTAGGAGGCAAAGAAGCAAGCGATGACAGTATAGGCGCAGTTGAAGCTCTTGTCAGCAATTGAAAGAATGAAAATATCACAGGAACAACACATTGCTCAGCAGCAGGTCCACACCATACAAAGCAAAGTCATGGAAGTGACTCAGAGGCTCCAACTAGTCTAGGACGAAGCTTGCCAATTGTTTGAGGAGATTGAAGGCTGAGGAGTAGAGCTGGAACAAGTAGTCACTTCAGTTTAACAACTCTTAGAGGGACCTGTGAATGAGGCAGTTATTCAAGAGTTCGCCGAGCAGGAGGCCTTGGCAAAGCATAAGGTCGAAGCATCTCAAGTCAGGCTCGAGGATTTTGAGGCAGAGCTACCTAGATCAGAGTGAATCAAGACGAGTCACAGGTAAGTGTTGGGGGCCTATTGGCCCTTGACCAAGTTTTGGAGATCATTGGTCAGGTTTGAATGATTTTGGGACTTTGACAGGCTGTCGAAGGCGGAGCGGAAGTTGAAGCAGAGATCATGGGATCTCGACCCCTTTTAGGGCACTTTTGGGATTAGGATTTATGCAATGGGTATGGGGATGTCGGCCCATGGGTTTACCCATGTTTGGGCCCATTTTGTAATGTATAAATTGAAAGCTAGGTGATGTAAGTGGGCAGTGCTAAAGGGAAAGTGAAGGCCAATGTGCTAAGTGCAAGTGATAGTTGGAAATTCTTTGTGCATACTGTGTGAGACTTGCAAGGCTAAGTGCAAGTGACTGTAAGAGACTGTGTAAAGGCTTTGTGCTGTAACCTATCTCGGGGAAGGAGGATCTAGAAAGGTGCATGTAGATCTCCTGTCCTATGCGGAGTAGGACCTTGTGGATTTGTGCATGTAGAATATTGACAGAAGCCAATAAAGAGAAGAAGAGTTGGTGGATGTAGCCCCAGGTTCGGGGTGAACCACATATATCCTGTGTTGTGGTTGCTTTGTGCATTATGGTTGTTTTATGGTTCATATGATTAATGCTTAGTGCAATGATGTATGCTTAGATGAATATGATAGCATAGTTCCTAATGATGTGAATAATATTCTAGATCTAATCTATGTTGATGTGCTTAGTTCTTAAATGTGTTGAATCTTGTTGAATACTACGTTGCGCTGTAATTAAGGTTTATCTACACCATAGACAAAGGCTAAGTACTAATGAATGACAACCGCTAAGTGCTCTGTTAAGGTGTTGTAATCATATATCTGTGTCCCAGATAGGTTGCAGACATATGAGTCCTGCAACCACCCCTGCCTCTACCTCGGGTGAGACTTCATCTACTTCGCAGGTGTTACCGAAAGGGCCAGTAGTTAGGGTTTTGTTGGTGCACTGTTGAAGTGTTGAACCCTGAGTCTGCCCCTGTTCTGAATGACAACCGCTAAGTGCTCTGTTAAGGTGTTGTAATCATAGATATGTCTCCCAGCTAGGTTGCAGACATCTGAGTCCTGCAACCACCCCTACCTCTACCTCAAGTGAGACTTCATCTGCTTTGCAAGTGTTGCCAAAAGGGCCAGTCGTTAGGGTTTTGTTGGTGCGTTGTTGAAGCATTGAACCCTAGGTCTTCCCCTATGCCAATAGTCATTTAATCCTAGAGGAAATCAAGGAAACAAGGAGGAATCAAGTGAAAATATAGGGTTATATGATGAAGGATCGAAGGCTAAGGAAGATAATTTTAATGTCCAATTCACTAGGAAAAGGAAATTAATCCCTCAAGGTTGTAAAAACTCTAGTTCAAATCCCTCCAAATTCCTCATAAGTGTCTTCGAAGGAAGCTATATTCAAACTCCTGGCTAATCAAATTAATAATTCATAAATCCATGAACCCTACTATGTTTTAATTATGGATATTAATATGAATATTAGAAAAAGTGTTTCTCAAGTCCTATTTCTAGATTAGAAGGGTGGGTAGTAGGGAGTTCAGAACCCATAGGATATTAGTATACCCTTAAAAATTCATGGCAAGTTGAATGGAAAGTGGATATTTGTCTCCCTTATGTCTGAAGCTACTTCCTCTATTCAATATTGCAAAAATGAAAGGGAGATAAAACCCAAGGGATCTAATTGGTCGTTGTATTACCTTAGACCCATAAAGGAAGTTTCAATAGATGAGGAAGAAGGTGTAGAAGGTGGTATGGATATAGACATTGATCAAGTCACGTTGTAGGGAGACAATACTATATCAAAATTACAAAAAAAACAAAATAGAAGGTTGATGAAAAACAAATAGTGATATTTACTGGCCTGGATAATTGATATTTTTGAATAGATTGTCAGAAACTACCAGTTCAAACTTCAAAGCATCTACGAATTGGAGATGGTTCTCTTGTACCAACTCAAGGATTCAGAGATAAAATGCTAGAAAATGAGTAGCATTCATCATCCTTTGGGTTGGAAATTACTTATTACAATGCTTTCTTATCATACAACAACATACAATAACTGTTGGTCTCTGGCTACAAATTACTTTATTAAATTGGATCTTGAAAAGTTTGGAATGTTTAAACGATTAAATAAAATAGATGGTTTATGGGAGATCAAGAACAATTATGGTCGGATAAAATAAGAAATCGTAGTAAATTATATTATAGTTATATAACATGCCATGGAAAGTATGTATGATTTATACGTTTATGAAACTAAAATCCTTTGAATATTGTCTTGAACATGTGCATGGCAATCAAAATCAATTGTCAAGATATGCGATGAGCTGGTTTGTGAAATAATGGGAATGATTTGGATGTAAGTTGTATTGTCTTTGTATATACATTGAGACATTGTTTAAATACTTTATTTCCAACTTATCTGTGTTTTTTTGGGTAAATAAACGGTCACACTTTATATTACAGTCCAAAAAACATCATATATGACATTTGAGATAATCATGTGCCCTAGGCCCTTTAGTTTGGTTCTTGGGTCCTATGTTTCCAATGCATTTTCATGTGTTTAGTTTTTCCATGCATTTTCCAAATATTAAACCTATAAGACGAGAAAGGGGAGGGTTGAAACCCGAGAGTAGTTTCTATGATGAGATTGGAGAGGTCTAGCCCAAGCTATTATGTCTTAGACCATGAAGCTCCTGGAACTGCATGTGAGATCCTTGCCTATGGGGATGCTTAGAAAAGTCTGTTCTTCCACTATATTCAATGTCACCAACACGTAGAATGCAATTTCTCATGATATTGGCATAAAACACGATGATCTCCAAGATTATCAGCTGTGAAAGTATCTTATCCTGTTTCTACAACGCTCCCTCTTCAAACTGTGTGTGCTTCTCTTTGGTGAAGGTGTTCTGATCAATCCTTTCCAAGGAAGATGTATGGAGAGTGAAAACACTCTTCTCGTCTTGAAACAAGACTATCAGAAGAACGAGAAAAGAAAATTGGGAAGAAAGGGAAGTGCTATGGAAAGACATCATGGTGTAACCCCCCTGCCACCCCCTCCCTCCCCCGAGACATCCCAGTAGGGAAATGAGACTTAACCCATATATCATTCTTATGCTTATGTCCCTCCCACTCTTAGAATCCATGAACTGACATGATGGAAAGATTCTGCCTCTCATAAATTTGAAGGGATAGTATCTTCTCCGGGCCTATGACTAATAATCCTTCTGTTTCATCCCATCCAATCAGAATCTACAACATTTCTTACTCCCTCTCTCGAGATCTCCCCACTCCTCCTATCCTTTCTAACCATAGGGATTATTGTGATTTGATTCCCATTACAATTTGTGAGTCATATTTCCTCCTGTTTGGTTGGACTCTGTATATACCACATCAATCTGAGATCCCCTTCTTCTCTGGAAATCTAAACCCATAGGGGCACCAGTCAATCTGAAAACCCGTTATTAATTCCCATAGGATAATATTATACTCATTCTTCTCCAGATAGTTCCAATTTGTATCTGAGGCAGTCCTTCCCCATTCAACATTAGCTTCAATATTTTTTATCATGTCAGCAGACTTATTCTCCTACATCGTAACATGAATAAACTCAATTAATTGGAACTATGAATTGAATTTAGGTGATCTTCTCAAGTGAGGACTTGAGGCATAAATTTTATTTTGGAGTTATATTTCCAGGATCCTTTCATCTGTGCCGACTTATGAATAATATTTACTATAATGATGTGTAAATCTCCTTCTATCATCAACAGATTGATCTAGAGCCTCCTTGCAACAAAGATACCCTCTATACCAACGAACATGTCTTCCATAGTTTTGGTGATCACTCTTTCATTCCTAGCATAATTATAAAAACTTAAAAGGACATCCATTTTGGTCCCTTATAATTCCCCAATCCCCAACTTACCTTGGTTTCCTTGCAAAGTGCAATGAAAATTAAGCTTCCAAGCATAAGTTCTCAGGTGCATCCATCTCTTTTTATTTTCTTCTGGCTTTTCTTCAGCCTGGGTTAGGCTTGTAGGTTGGGTATCCTTATGTTCCACTCAGAAAGTTTCTTAGACTCTTTAGTAAAAATATGTAGGTCACCATCCCTCCAGGATCAAGATTCAATAGTTTCTCAAATGTTATTAACAATTCTTTTTCATACACTACTAAGGGGTTGATTAGAATCCTGTAAAATTCTCCTATTGCTTTCTTTCTCAGGATTCCAGATGACAGAGCTTGGAATCAACTTCCAGGCAACATTTAGAAATTAGGATCTCAGGATTCTACTTCCCTTTTTTCCATCTCTGTAGTTGTCCTTCATTGGTGTTATCTTGTTTTTCATTCCTCATTTTCATATAACCAGAAACACGACATTAAGAGAACACTTACTGGAGAAAACGTAAGAAACAAAACACACATTAGTAATACCATTTCTAGCATGCATTCCGAGTTTCTTAATGAGTAATGAATCTTGAGAGAAGATTCTTTTATTTCTTGTGAAAGGTGGCCATTTTTGGAAGATTTGTTTGTGTTTCTAGAAAAATGCAGGCCCTCAAATATGCCACAAAACTGGAAAAAAAACCAAAATAAATACTAATGAAATTGGGATGAATTAAACAACATAAAATACCTAAACTCAAGAAATCTATTTAAATAAGTAAGTCATCATTTCTCATGAATTTTGTGATGGCATAAATGATATTGGCACTGAAATAGATTAAAGTCTAAGAGCTAACAATGAAGTCCAAGAGAGAGAACATTGAGAGCAAAATGTTTTTTGAGTGACTCTGTACACTCTCACTGTCGCTGCATTGGTCTCTCTGAGAGATTGGAGGAATGTTACTAGGAAAATATCTCTATGTCATGGGGTAAACCACAACAGATGGAATGACACACATAAATAAACTATAATCCCAAGTATGTTATATGAATTAAATTCTAACAAGACAAGGCCAAGAGCTTACGTCGTTTGGATTTTCGATGAAGACCACCATTGAGCACACAACTCAAAGATTTATACCTGCAACTTGTCCTCAAAAACCATTATACACAAGAATATGGTGATAATATATAATGTTAACATATATATTAGCATAATCCATTAACATACATGACAAATACACCCATGGAATAATAATTGAAATATTTTCAAGATATCAATTGGATGAGAAAATAGTATTTATATTAAAATAATCAACAGAAGTATATAGGTGACAAATTTCTATAATAGCACACATAAAAAATGATAAAGTAAGTGTTGGACACACCTACCACACTTAGAGGGGGGGGGTGAATGAGTGTGGGGCTCTTTTTCCCAAAACTTCCTTCTTGCACAAAAACTCATCAATTAGCATTCAACATTTATTCATTACCCATTGTTGTCATTTATAACCAGTTAGATGTGAGCACATATCAGCAACATATATCAACAATATATCATCAACAAGTCATCACCCTGATGAACACAAAGAACACACAAGATGTATGTACAATTTTCTTTTATTACAGGATTTCTGATCCAGGGTTTATCAACAACAATTGAATAGAGTAAAACTCTACAGGCATCAGCTCTATATGCAAGACTCATCTTGCATTCTCAGCATAAACTGAGATGACGCAACAATCCTCAGTAGATATCAATCACGTACCTTAAATAAGAGCATCAACCATGCACCAACCTATGCCAAACAGCACGTAATCAGCTTTGTACCATAAAACAAGTGCATCCAACCATGTACCAAGTATATACCAATCATGTGTCAACTACTCATCAACAATGACTCATCAATATGTACCAACATCATCAACTATACACCTCATGTATGTGCCGCTCATCAATGCTTGTCTCAACCATGACTAGTTTTGGATTAGTCAAAACCTAACTTGAAGAATAATCATAACTTTATTTTTAATGCTGAATAAAGATCACAAGCCCGATACACAATGTTCTTGATGTTTTTATGCTGTAATTCCTTCAAGTTGCACTACTTGGAACGTCTAATAAAAGGATTTATAGCAAAATGACATACCTTGTTGAATTACGGATTATTCTAGAGAGAGAACATGTAGAGTGTACTTACAAAATATTTGATGAATAGATCACGGCTGACTACGAGGCATACTATCGGTGTAATATAACCAACACAATTATTCTCACTAAATTTGGATCTAGTATGAAGAAGTTATGGCGTTTTACCTGAAACACTGATTTTGACTAGTTTCAGAGACTAGCCACAAACCCACAATATTTTCCACGAAGTGTAAAATCCCAAACTACAACGACCCACAAAATTTGGAATTTTAACCACATATACTTGCCTATGTTTTATCACTTGCATAGAAATTTCAGGATCCTGAATCATTATATAAAAGAAACCGTTATATAGCGAAAATGGTGAGATTATTTTGTAAATAACATGCAACCAGAAGCACCGTAAAATAATTTATCCTTCCTTGCATTTGACTTTCTTTTCTTCACTTTCCCTCGGCATTTTGACATATCCTTGGTTACCTCAGTCACCTATATATCTTCAATATCCTCAAGAGTTCCACACAAAAAAATTCTCAAAGGAGTCTCACAAGAGTTCTCCATCAATACTCCAAAATATGATCTCACAAGAAGCTCTCACAAGAAGCTCTCCATTGATCACAAAAGGATGATCTACAAAGAGACCATTGCTATCTTATTTATACTTTCATCATTTTAGGTCCGCCAACATTTTGGGTCCTTAACCCATTTCTAGGTCACTTAACCTATTTTCCCTTATTTTAGGGTTAACCACTTTCCATAAATAGAAGGTTCTCCAATACTTTAACATTTAAATATTCCTTTTTGATTTTGTCACCTTACTTTATCATTTCTTGATTTTGTCCTTCTCTTGATTATTTAAATAATCCACCTTGAATTGTCACTTTAATTTATCCCATTTAAATAATATTAACCCATTTCTAGGTATAACCTATTTCCTTATTTTAGGGTTAACCACTTTCCATAAATATTCCTTCTTGATTTTGTCACCTTACTTTATCATTTCTTGATTTGTCACTTCTCTTGATTATTTAAATAATCCACCTTGAATAAATAATATTAACCCATTTCTAGGTCCCTTAACCTATTTTCCTTATTTTTAGGGTTAACCACTTTCCATCAAATATTCCTTCTTGGTTTTGTCACCTTATTTATCATTTCTTCTTTTAGGTCACTTTGACTTCTTTGACTTTGGGGGCTTCAAGCCTTCGTGTGAGGTTCCTTCATCTTAAGTAAGGCCATAAATCTCAAACCCGGGGAGGAGTTATGTGACATTCCACATACCATAAATGGCATGACAAAGCACTATCCATCTAGGATAGTTTCACCAACAATTTCTTGATCTTCATCTTCTTGGCTTCATACAAGCATGGGTCCTCCAACCATTTCTTCTAGGATAACTCCATAAGCGTCTTCCCATGAGAGTTCACCATAGGGGACCACTTTGGAGTTCATCCATTTTGTACCTTATCAATCATGATAAGACAACAATGAGACATCTATACATTTTTTCAACAATGCATCATATACCGATGGAACCACATGCGATCTATCTTCATCATGTATCAATGACAACTCATTGATCCATCTTCATCTATGCATTCTCATCAAAGGACAATACATATTATATTACATAAATCATCAGTCAATCAATCCTTTGACATCAATCAATCCTTGACATCAATCAATGACATCAATCAATCAAACCATTGGCATCCCGGTAATAGCTTATGATCAAAGAAACTAAGTCCCCTCCGGTTGGGCCTCCACCCTTCAATCCTCCACCAAAGGAAAGCTCATATAAAGGATACAATGGCTTCTCCATCACAAATAAGGAAGAGCTTGGGGGTTGGACAAAGGAGTTTAAAATTTCAAGGATAAAGGGATGCATGCCTCAATATGAAGTGAAATTTATCCATGGTGTCTTTTCTCTCAAAGTTTAATTGTTCTCTCGAGACTATATAGAGTGTTTTAAAATTTGGAGACAAAATGCATATTTTGTATCTATGAGATAATGCTTCTGTATTGGATTCATACTGGTTTTTCTTGTTATATGTATTTTTTCCATATAGAATCGTATTTGAATTCAAATTTGTATATGAATATTACTACTATGCTTGGGTTTTTCCCCCAACCAGAAGAAACAAGCTCTAGGTCAGTAATAATCAGATCCTAATGATTATTTCTAGGTTTAGGTGACCTGTCGCCTTCAGAAATTGCAAGAGGGACTGTAAGGGAGTTGTAATTAAGTTGTGTGGGATGGAATCATGGCTCTCAAAGAAAGAATTCAACATGCTTGTAATGTCCAAGGGAGAAAGTGTGAAAATTTATTTGACCAAAGTACAGATGCTCTTAGAAAAGCTCCTTGCGGTTGGGTTAAAATTATCCTCAGCTGAAATAGTTCATTTTTACTTGAGGGGATTTCCCAAGGAATGATACCCCTTCATCTAGGGGTAGTGGCAGGGAAAACTTCCTGTGGGACGGGTTATGGGTGATTCATTTTCAATAATATATAAGAGGAGAAAGAGAAGTGTGGATGATAATAATGAGGAGGGAAAGCACTCTTACCTCCAAAGAGGGGGAGGCAGGAGGAAAGGAAAGGGATGAACAACCTTTAGAGGGGATTCATAGAGGTGGAAAACTAAAGAAATATCGTCACATGTCAATGCTATGTGTGTGGAGATATTGGACACTTTGATATCCAGTGCACTCAAGCTAAGAAGGCATTTGGTGAAATATGGAAAGGAAATAAAGAGATAGCATCCTCAAAAGAAGTTGAAAACAAAGAAGAGGAAGAAGTAATTGGCTTCCATGGTACAGAGATTTCTCTAATGTTTGGGCCAATTACCTCTATTTTTGGATACACAAAGGGAGGCAAGGCTGAGGGTTAATTTTTACTTAAACGGAGACCCACAAGTCACATGATAGGTGGCCCGGCCACTTGAGGAGTTCTCAAGTCAAGCTTAAGGATTTGTTAAGTGTGGGGTGTATTCTAGTATGGTGGAATTTCATGGAAAAGGAGAAGTATCACTAAATTTAGAATCAGGAAGAATTCTTAGGATACCAAAAGTATTTTATGTACCATGTATGAGAGTCAATGTGCTCTCAATCTCCTGCGGTGCAGACCCCCTTTTCTCCTAAGGGTTGCGTGACCTTTCAATCTAGGATCAATCAAGATACTTAGTTCGATTGACTCTGTGGGTCTCTATTAGACCCCTAACCCAGCTTTCCACGGATCCTTTCACCAAATCGTGGGTCATCACGAGACTCGCGACTTCTCTCCCAAGAGTCATTCGAACGTATACGCCCTTGACCAAGTTTTTAGGATATTCTTGGTCATTTTGACCTATTATGGGACTTGGCCAGCTTTGTTGAAGGAGGAAGATGAAGCGGAGATCAGGATCTCGGCCCCTTTAGTTTTGGGATTATGTAATGGGTTTGGGATAATACATTATGGGTTTACCATGTTGAAGGCCTATTTTGTAATATATAAATAGATGCTTAGGCTAGATAGAAGCATGGTGCATCTATGTGATGTGAATGTATACTAAGTGCAAATTAGAGTTTGTAAGTGCTTTGTGCATGGTGTAAGAACTGCGAGAATAAGATGTAAGGTCCATGTAGCATATTTTGGAAGGATTAGTGTTTAATACAAGGAAGAAGGATCCAACAAAGGCTGCTTGTGATCTTTTGTCTGTCTTGAATTAAGGGTTTGAGGCTCTTGTGCACCGTGGCGGGTGATTAGAAGACAATAAAGGAGAGAAGAGTTGGTGGACGTTTGTATTATGCTACTTTGTGCTTTGTCTTGATGTGTTCACATGTTATTTTCTAAGTGCTTTGATGTATTTAGATAGGTCTACTTGTGCTTTTTGCTTATTATATGTGAAAATGTTAGATCTAATATATGCGGCTATGCTTGAATTAGCAGTATGCTCGATCTAATCTATTTACTTATGTTGTTAAATTGCAGAATAGATCTAAAATATAATCACCACAAATTTGAATACACAATAGATCCACAAAGCAAGATAGAAAGAAACCACACTTTATTATTACCAAACCCTTGAGGTAGAGGCAGCACCATCTGATGGATCCTTATTATGGAAGGGATCCTCTCTATTCACTTTCTTTGGGGGCATCCTCTATTGAGCTACCACTCAAAATACAATGCACTTCTCTTTAAATATCTCATTACATTTGCTTGAACTCCTTTATATGGTACTACCATCACCTAAGAACATTCTAGAGGAGGAATCTTCTAGAAGTAAGCAATACAAGAAGTCCTCTTACATTTATTATATCTAGCTTCTATAGTGGGCCTTATTTAATAATATAGTGGACTGGGTCCACTATACGTTGAATGACCTCCACTAAACATCACTATGGGCCCCTCTGGGCCCCCACTACCTCTCTAGCTACATACATTTCCATCCCCCTTATAAAAGCATTGTCCTCAACGCTTGTTATTAGGGTGTAAAACCATATAATAGGGTCTTATGGATAATTGTGGACCGTAAGACTGAAGAACCAAAGTCCATGTAGAAAGAAAATCCACCACTTTGAGTAGTCCGACCGCCATTGTGAATTGGGGTCCCATGTCCAAGTGTTCATGTGAACTCCCGATAGAAGATTTTGGAACCAATAACCAACTCCAGTAGTGCTCCAAACACCTATCGTGGATCCAAATAAGAAGATCCATCACATAGTGGAAAATGGTCAAATGGCGAGAATCTGGAAGGAATAATACCTTTGTAGAATATGCAGACTAAACGCTAGTAACTAACTCTTGGTCTAGGACATTGATGTTCTCTACAAAATGTTGAGTAGAGTCATCAAATAAAAATGGAAGTGGTTGTCATCCCGAAATGACAACTATCCATACCAATCATCACAATCCTCAAAAATCATACCAAGCATATATTTCCGATTATATTCATCCACAGAATAAGAAATATCTCACGCATGTTGTTCAATGAATCTTAAATACTCTGGCTTGTCATTGAGGCCATGTGATGATATTTGTGAGGCTATCCGTGGGGCCTTGTGATAACACATCCAATATCTCATCCAATATGTGAAACAATTGGAGCTGAATGGTCAAATTTCTTTTAAGTTTTGAGAAAATAGCCATCCGAAAACCAAAAAAAATAGACCCAATAGGTTTTGGCAGAAAATCGCGGCTTTTACGGAAAAACCCTAAAACTTGTTGAAGTTCAAATGCTCATAACTTCACTTCCCGGACTCCGTTTAGGATGATTTTTAAATTGGGTGAAATTGTAGAGAGGAACACAGATATGTAATTTATTTAGAAATTCAGCCTCAAATGCTATAGAAATACAAAACAAAATGTCCCAGCCTTTAGCCGTCCTTAAAAAACCCTGAAAATTGCCGATTTTAAAACCTCGATATCTTGACCTTCCGGACTCAGTTTGGTTGATTTTTAAATTGGGTGTTTTCTGAGAGGAACTCAGATATACAACCCTTTTCTGAAAAATTTTCACGGAAATATACCGAAAACTTTGATAATGTCGCTGACCTATTGTTTACGCTCAGAAAAAATGCAAAATAAAAATATTGCCCACAACTCCATTAGGGAAAGTGCTCACATTACCAATTGTTAGGAACCTAAATAGATCTACAAATATAATCACCACAAATCTTGAATACACAATACATCCAAAGAGAAGGATGAGAAAGCGACCTTTATTGTGCCAGAGCCCTTAGGTGATGGCAGCACCATACAATGGATCTTATTATGGTAGGGATCCTCTCATGTTTAGTTGTTTCTTTGAGGGGGAATCCTCCTAGTGAGATACCACTCCAAATACAATGCTTCTCTTCATATCAATTACATTTGTGAACTCCTTTATATAGTTACTTTACCATCACCTAAGAACGCATTCTAGAGGAGGAATCTTCTGAAATTATAACCTTCTAAAGAGTCCTCTTACATTTATTATATCTAGCTATCATAGTGGATCTTATTTAATAATATGGTGGACCTAGTCCACTACTTACATTGAATGGGGCCTTATTTAATAATATAGTGGACCTAGTCCACCTTACATTGAATGACCTCCACTATTATCACTATGGGCCCTCTAGGCCCCCCCACTATCTCTCTAGCTACCTTACATATGCTAAGTGCTTAAATACATTAGATTAGTGTGAATGTTGCGAAGCTCTGTTTTATCAGCGAAGTGGATATTGATTGCATATTGAGGAACTGATGATGCTAAATGCTTTATTAAGTATTATAATCACATATCTATGACCCAGCTAAGGTTGTAGACACCTGAGTCTCACAATCAACCCTGCCTCTACCTCGGGTGAGACTTCATCTGCATCACAGGTGTTTCCGAAAGGGCTAGTAGTTAGGGCTTTGTTGGTGCACTATTGTAGCATTGAACCCTGGGTCTGCCCCTGTACCAACAAATGGTTTCGTTGCCAGGACTTGAAACTGTGATTGCTGGGAACTGAGAAAGAAGAATCTTTGTGCAAAGATTTGACCTGAGATTGTGAAAGCTCTGTGCCCTAGTGCATAGTATCATACTCGATTTATAAATCTCTATGCTAAAGAAAGAAGCTCGATCTGAAGAAAGGAGGTCGGATCTGAAGGAAAGATGCAATATCTGAAGGCTTGTGCTCTAAGAAAGGAAAAAGTGAGAATTTATGATTAAAAGAGGTAATATCTGCAAGCTTTGTTCTCTGATAAAAGGTAAGAATAGTTAAAAGTTTTAGAACTGGAAGATTTGTGCTCTGTAGAAGTAAGATAAGTGGAAATTTTTGTTTCTAAAGTATGGATCTAGGTATGTTTGATAGGTTTTGTCCTAGCTTGAAAACTAGGTCACTAATAGATGAAAGAAGTCTTGATATGAGTAGATCTAATAAGAATAGTGAAATATATGTTATGCCTATGCATAGAAAGAATGTTTGGACTAACAAATTGATGCAGGATCCTAGAAATGTTTTTTGCAGGTTAGCTACCCTTATCCTAGTGTGTATTACTAGAAAGGTTGGGGATCATTTAAAAGAAAGAGAGGATTAACCCTCTATTATAGTTGTAGAAGAGCGAGACATATTGATAAGGAATTCCATAGGAAAAGACCTGGTTGTCTTTGTTGTAAAGATATGTACCATGAAGTGTTAGATTTCCCTAGAATGACTGCTAAGATGGAATAAATGAATATGAATAGAGGAAACCCTAAGGCAGATCCAAAAATAGCAGAACACCAGAAAGAATAAGAGAAAGTATTGTTGCAAATAAACGAAACCCTGAATGACCATCGACATGTCATACTATCAGATATCTTCAAGGAAAAAGAATGCATTGAAGTAAGAATAGGAGACTTCAACATTGACTATGTTTTGGATAAAGAAACACAGGTGAATATCATGACAGAAAGAACTTGGGAAGCCATAGGGAATCATGTTATGATCCCTTCATTAGGAGGAATAGGACTATTTAGAGGAAATATGATAAACCTATGTGGAAAGATTTCTTGCATACCTATGAACGCTAATGGAACTTCGACAAAAGAATATTTTGAGATTATTAAATTTATTGAAGAAAATGCCCCGTTTATCAGGTTACTAGGAAAACCTTGGATTGATAGAGATCAAGCCAGATGAAAAGAATAAGAAGAAGTTTTGAAACAGAAAAAACAGGAGTTAAAAGATTTCATGACCAGAAGGATCACACACTTGATTGAAGAATAGGAGAGTAGATCAAAGCTATTTAACACTATCAACCCATATGTCAAAGCTTCAAGAACATTAGAAGACCCAAAAAAGACCGAAGTACCTACCCCAGACAAAGATGAAGTATTATCCAAGAATCCTAGGGAATAATCTCAACAACACAAAGTGACTATGACCAAAGAAAATAAGAATCAGAATGGAAAAAGGAATACCGAGATGAAGCTCACTAGAAAAAAGGCTAGAAAGTTAAGTAAGAAGAGAGCTAAGATCGAAAAGTTGAAGAAGGTTCCATAGGGATATCAAAACAACGACACATGGCACTTCGCCATGACGAAGCAATATAGTCATTGGGGACATTATAACCGTTCGATCGATGCTTTGAATGGGTAGAAAGACAATTATGGTTCATCCTCAGACCGTTGGACTGCGCCATAATGGACCGAACAAGAGTTAATGGAGGCTCATACCCATTGCAAGCGAACCGTTGTCAAGTTCCCTATTTATCTTGCTGTTCCATGTACCGAGAAAACTTTTTCCAATTGAGAATTAGAGCCCGCAGAGTAAGATGAGTTTATACAATGATTATCAAACTCTTTCTCTCTATCTTAGAACTGTTTCTAATTTCTTCCCCGAACCCGTGATTGTTCACTTCGAGTGCGCATGTCGAAATAATTGAGCGCCGCAAAGAAAGTTGTTGAAGAAGCTTTGATCGACTTGATGAATGAGAGAGTCATGTTGATTTCTGAAGGGATCCAAGTTTCATCCACAAGAATAGTGCAAGCGTCTCTATCCATTGCTCGAGTCGAACCATCTCATCCAGCTGATGAAAAGCGAACCAAGCATAGAGACGATCTCACGAATGCTAAACTGATTTCGAGCATTTTAGCCGCCTATCTACCACCTTTGAGCGGCACAATAAATTGAGACAGTGTGCCTAGAGAAATTGAGTACGCTTTGGTCACTACATACCTCTCGAAAGGGATACATGCAGTTTGCGCAGAACAAGAAAAGATTGCAGCATTGAAGTTTAGCGACTTCAACCTCGGCGATAGGAAGGTCTACAACATGCTCACCCCACATAAGTACTTGACCAGAACAAAGGGAAAGAATTCAAAGATAGTTCCCCAGTCATGGACTATGAACCTCGCGTAGTCCACACTGCTCAATGTCATGAAGATTCCTCACTTCGGAAGGCACCAAGAAGTGAATGCATGGGTCAAGCTGTTTCTTTTCTGTTACCATGGAGGATACTTGTGGTTAAACTATCGTATAACAGTGGATCCGATGTTGATAAATCGGATCATCGGGCTTAGCATGCAAGGACCTGACCCACAATATTTCTATCCTGGAAAATCCATGGACCACACTCTCGCACAAAAGATCAAGGAAACTTACGAAGATGTTGAGAAGGGAACCCGAGGCTACAAGGTAGCTTCTATTTAGAGTGGCGCAGTGCACCTTACCTGTCAACTTATCACAGGAAAGTTAGTCCGCAAGAACCGACCCACCCAATTGATTGGTTTTGTAGTCGACCTCACAGGAAAGTGCACGGAAGGCCTAAAAATGAATTGGTTGAAGTACCTCGTGAACCAGTTGGAACTGGAGTGCAAGGAAGCATAAGATCAAGGATATGAGTTCCACTTCAGCTAGCTTCTAATCCTAATTTCTTTCATCGCATGGGAGATGCTGGAAGGTGCGACCTTCCTAGACATCAAGCCCTTTGAACCTCTAGTTGCGAAGTTCAGTACACTGTGGTATTCCAGTGACATGAACAAGAAATGGCAGTCAAATGTTGTATTCCACACATATTAAAACCAGCTGAAGAAAACCATCCAGTTTGAACCTCGCATGACGCCAAATACTCTCCACAGGTTTCGGCCTTTAATGAAATTCAGTGTGAACTGGCATTTCATTTATATTTTAGTGTGCGCTGATGAGCACAAGAAACAAATTAAATCTTACTACAAGTTGATAGAGGAGGACTTGGAGGAGATCACCAAATCCTGGTCAATAGACCTCCTCATTCCAGCAGAACCTGTGGAGATATCCGATATTGACAGTGCATGATATACCTGGACCCAGCAAGACAAAGAAAAATGAAGAAGCCCAAGATGTAAGTAGTACCTCAATGAAGACTGCTTCCATCTCACCTGCGAAAGGAGGTGATGGAAGAGAGATAGATGGAGCAGAAGTTGAAAATAAGAAAGGCGAGGTTACACTCCTTAGAGATGAGGAGGATCCCTCAAAGAAAAGGAAGGCTCCCCCTCCGAAAAATTCTTCCCGTAAGAAATTGAAAACCTCTATGACCAAAATCCAGACTACCCTCACCTCAGATGACTTCGATTTCGTTGTAGCAGGCCTAAACGATGCTTCACTAGAGATAGAAGAGAAGCAAGAGGCTAAGCAGGAGGAGATATACAATCAAATTAAGGTTGAACTTCAAGGGGTGCAGCAGACACTACAGTCCAGCCGCGCAGTTTCCACTACGCCTCTTCCATTGGAAACAATAGAACTGGGAGTTGAGTCAGCTCAACTCCATCGAATTGATGATATAGTCAAATCTCACCTTCGACGAGCACAAGATGAAATAGCGCAATCCACCCAGGCTTTAGCACAAGTACAGAGAGACCTTTTAGAGAAACACGATACTACAGAATGAGAAAATCTTGCTCTCCAAGCAAAGTGGGATGAAGAAAAAGTCCAGCTGCAAAAAGAAAAGAAACAGTTTCTCGCGAAGAAACTCGAAGTAAAGGAAAGGGTCAACAGATCACTTCGCTCTATGATAGTTATAGAAGTAAAGGCTGAAGAGAGAGTCCCATAACAGGTGGCACAACTTGAAGAAGTGATTCAACAACTACAACAACGCATAGCATATTTGGAGCTACGTGTAGTGCCCGAGACCCTGCAAGAAGTAAGATACCTAAGGGAATCAAGTTCCCACAGCGTAGTTGACATACTAAAATCTCTTGCCCTGGAATGCAAGAAACTGAGTAACCATAGCACCCAAACATATGAGAAGCTCACTGAAAATCTAGAATTCCAGGCACTGGAGTCGCAGCTCCAGGAAGCGAAGAAACACACAGACACACTACAGGTGCAGTTGAAGACCCTGTTAGTTGTACACAGAATGAAGAGATCTCAAAAGAAACACACTTCCCAACAACAGATCCATACGATCCAGAGTGAAGTTATGGAAGTAACTCAACGGCTCCAACCTTTGCAAGATAAGGCATGCCAATTTTTCACAGAGGTTGAAAACCAAGGAACAGAGCTAGAACAAGTTGTCACTACAGCAGAACTGCGCCTAGAAGGGCCAATGAATGATGCAGTGATCCAGGATTTTGTCGAGAAAGAGGCCATAGAAAAGTAGCAAGTCGAAGTAGCTTGAGCCAAACTCGAGGTGTTCAAAACAGAACTGATTAGACTAGAGTGACTCGGGATGAGTCACAGGTGAGTGTGGGGGGCCTGTTGGCCCTCGACCAAGTTTTGGGAGATTCTTGGTCATGTTGACCTATTTTGGGACTTCGACAGCCTGTCAAAGGAGGAGCGGAAGACGAAGCAGAGATGACAAGATCTCGGTCCCTTTTTGGGTCCTTTCTGGGTTTTTGGGATTATGTAATGGGATTGGTTTGTTGGCCCATGGGTTTACCCATGTTTAGGCCTATTTTGTACTATATAAATAGACGCTTAGGCTAGATATAAGTGTGGTGCATCTATGTGATGTGAATGTATGCTAAGTGCAAGTAAGTGATTTTTGCATGACTGTAAGAGAATTGTAGAGCTAATTACAAGTCCTTGTAGCAGATTGTGGAAGGCTTAGTGTTGTAACGCAATGAAGAAGGATCCTGCGAGCTTTGCAGATCTTATGTCCTTTNCTCCCTTATTCCCATTTCTTTTGCGGCCCTCATACCCAGAACAAGAGCTTCATACTCTGCCACATTGTTGGTGGTTTCAAATTCCATCTTGTATGACAGGGATATGGTCTCTTGAGAAGGTGACATGAAAACCACTCCAGCGCTAGCGCCTTCGCTAGAAGAAGCTCCGTCGAAAAACATTTTCCAAATGGAGGTGTTTGGAGGAGGTGTCCTGTGATCAAATAAGGGCTGCTTTCTGATTTGGAAAGGGGCTTCAGGAGCATCAGTGATCTACAATAAACTAGACCCCAAATCAGTGTCCAGTGCAAAGATGGGATGATTGGTGGGGTTTGCTTCATCACTAACAATGTAGGCCAACTGCGCTTCTCTGTACAACCTCTGGTGTTCCCCTCCAAAGACTGGAATAGTAGCATATGTGAGATCCATCTGTAATGTTCCTCCAAGCCTTTTAATCCAATATCTTGACAACAACATGCCAAACTTGGGAGGAACGTCGACCACTACAATGTCCATGACCACACTCTTCATTGGCAGCTGAAACAAAGAGACCGCCAAGTCTTTGATGACTCCAAGACATTGCACCCTCCTTGAATCAAAAGAGTACAAATCATGATAAGATTTTGTCACTTCGAGTCCCAATTCTTCCATGACTATTTTGGGCATAAGGTTATGGGAAGCCCCTGAATCCATGAGGCAATTATGCAACACTTTATCATGTATGTTCAGGGATGTGTAGAAAGGAGGGGATGAATCATCTCTCTCTTCTACCATGGGACCTAGGATGACTGCTGGCTTTTCATATTGGAGATTTATTGAGTCCGTGGAAGGCTGGGGGGGCTCAGATTGTAGCAGTTTGGAGATGGACCTTTTGAAATCTTCATTTTTAACTAGTTCGGATAGGGGTACAAGAATTCTAATCTTTTGAATCTCATGCTCAAAACTAAAGGAGGAAAGAGACTTAGGAGCTTCCCTTACCTCGGAGACAAGTTCCTTGGCTGTTGGCGAAGTATTCTGAGTTTTGTTTTCTTTAGTAGTGGTTGTTGCAGCTTTAGTGGGCCTTTCCACTATGAGGGGCTGATCCTAGCTATCAAAATTCCCTTCTTTCTTTTTTGACCTGAGATTGTATCTGTTAGGAGTGTTGCTGGCCTTTTCCCCTTTATTCAACTCATTGATTTGAGTGTTGATAAGGGATTCTTCATATGCAGATTGATTCAAATGAGGAAACGAGGAAGTTTCCTCGATGCAGTGGATCTCAGGGTCGAGTTCATCCACCTCCTCCCCTTCTTCATGAGCAACTAGGCTATTCTGGAGAGGGGTCTGAATCCTCTGATCATCCCTATCTCTGCTTCTTTGTTTCTTTGGCAACGTCTGTGGCATATTGTTACCAGGCCTCCTGAAACCTCTGTTATCACTATTCTTGGGATTTCTGTACACGGGCTTCCCCTCTAATTCCCACTTTTCCATCCTAGCTGAGAGAGATTTCAGCACTTTAGTTACCTCATCCATTTGAGGAGGAAGGGGAGAGGAATAGGATGAGGAGGCTTCAGCTCTCTTCCTGGGTATGTCTCTGTCAGCCTTACTCCTGAGTCGGTCAACAACCAATATATTAGACTCTACTTCTATGGCCGTGTCCTGTATGTGCGCTAGAGTGGTGGCTCTCCTTTCCCTTAGCAGGAGGCAAAAATCAGGATCAAAACCGTTGGCATAAGTGATCTTTGCAGAGGCTTCGGAGGGATTTATCTCGGTGGGGATCTTATTGTACATTTTATTAAATCTTTGGAGAAGTCAGAGACAGACTCTCCTTCCTTTCTCTTCAAAGACCCGAACTCAGTCATGTAATACGTGAAGTAATTTTTGTCTCCCCATTGTCTCAAAAAGGCACTATCCAAAGCCTCAATCCCATCAATAGATCCAGGAGGCAGGGCCCTAAACCATTTTCTAGCCTTGCCTTCAAGACTATGGACGAAAATCCTCATCCATACATCTGCATGCATGATAACATGATCGTCTGTAAAACTGTAGAAGGCTTTGAGGTGTTCTTCTGCAATTATGTCCCCCTTGCCTGTAAACTTGGGCAGCTGCTTGAGGTAACCGTCTGCTGGGAGGGCATTGAGAGGCCGAGGTAACACAAGGGGAGCATACCTAGCAACTATAATAGCCTCCATTATGGTCATAGGGGGATTTGCTCCTGCCATAGGGATATTAGGTGGAGGGGAACTTGGAGGAGGAGTGTGAACAGGGGATATCGGAAAAGAGTTTCCTGGAGGAAAGGGAAACAATGTGGAATACATAGAGACAGCTAAGGGACCTGAATGGGCAGACGCTTCTCTCTGTGCAGTAACCATAACAAAAGGAGGGGTGGTGAAGTCTTCTGTGGTTCTGGGTCCGTGCCAAGGTACAGTTTCAGGGGAAAGGGGAGTGACAAGGATTTCTCCCTCCAATCCCAGACCGGGAGGGGAAAACTCAGCAGGAACACTCCTGAAATTCAGGAAACGGGAAACTTCAGAAAAGGGTCTGCTAGGAAGCTGAGGAGAAGAAAAAGGGGTTTCTACATAAGGAGACGGCAAATTACCTGGTTCGGCGGTGGAAGTTTCTCCTTTAGAGGCCTTTCCCTTTCTGAAAATCACCTCCAGATCAGCTACAGGTGTAGCTAGAGGCAGCTGTGGATGGGACCGCGTGTGTCTGCCTCTGGAAGCCACAACTCAAAACAGCAGGTTCGCTCCAGTGGAGTCGTCACAA
Source organism: Picea sitchensis (assembly GCA_010110895.2). NCBI lineage: Eukaryota > Viridiplantae > Streptophyta > Pinopsida > Pinales > Pinaceae > Picea > Picea sitchensis. The sequence goes on from SNQJ01S0037660.1 coordinate 136,267, forward strand.
TGGAGTCGCCAAGTGCACAGCAGCAATCTTCAAAAGCTCTGATGCCTGATGCACCTTCAGAATCAGAGGCTCAATGTCGTTCAATCTCGGGGAAAATTTTCAACTTCGTCCCCGGCAGCGGTGCCAGAAATGTTGGCGTTGGAAGTCACTCTTGGATTGCAGCAGGAGCAGAGCCCGACGCCCATCAGTTTATGTCACGAATAATTTAATGGGGTGATCGAATGGATAGAGATTCAAGAAGATATTGCTCTAACTCAGAAAACCGGGCTTGGTATGTAGAAAAACAGAGGAGGTCTTGATCTAACTTCAGTCAGTGAGTTGATAATAAAATGAGCAGATGGAAGACTTAGTGAGATGAGTGAGCAAGACTGCTTTGGGCATCAGGCCTTTCAGCAGCTTGAGGAGGAAAAACTCAGAATACAAGATCCTCTTGGTTCAGAGTTTCAAGGAACTGAAAGGTGACTTGACTGGATCTTCCAATTCCAAATCATTCATCGTTGAGAAAATACAAGAACTGATTAGAAACGATACAACTATTACAGTGATCCAACATACATCATCCTATATCAGTCGCAACTCGATTGGATCCTCCAATTCCGAGTTGTTCTAACACAGTGTGTTGACCGCCCATTTAGCAACAGTGGTCAACTCATGTGCCATGAAGATGCATCACCAGATGCAAATTTGTTGAAGACAATATTGGTTCTACTTGGGTATCTGATGCCCCAGCAAAATTTTTGTAAACGAAATTTCCGCACCCCTGCGT
>SNQJ01S0037660.1:142927-154665 GCA_010110895.2 Picea sitchensis
CCAAAGAAACAGTCCCTTTGGAATATGATTGTTGGGCAGCTGCACAATGTCATGCTTTGCAATCTTACTCAGAAAATTACCATCATCAAGCTTTGCTTTGGAAACAGGGTCTTGATCAATATGCAGTGCTGAAAATTCTTCAACAGTCTCCAAGAATCTTTTGATCTCAAGATCATCCTCGAACACCTTCTAATGTTTGACATTGTCAGGTATGGAGGGATTGTATTTTACTTCTAGATCGTATCTGATTTTGGGTGGCAGGGGCATTTTGAAATTGCTTGTTGATGTAGCCAGAGAATCAACCACTGTGTTCTTCTCTCTTGGAACGAATGAAATGTTAAATGCTAAGAAGAAACTGTCGATTAGGTCCCATACCTCATTTTTGTAACTCCTGAGTCGAGGATGCTTGGCCTGATAAGAATTTCTGATCTATTGGACTATCAATTCTGCATCTCCAAACACTGCCACCTCTTGAATCCTCATTTCCTTTGCAACTCTCAAACCTAAAACAAGAGTTTCATATTCTGCCACATTGTTGGTTGTCTCAAAATCTAGCTCGTATGACAGAGATATGGTTTCCTGAGCAGGTGACATAAAAAACACTTCGGCACCAGTGCCTTCCCTAGAAGAGGCTCCATCAAAGAACATTTTCCAGATAGAAGTGATGGGGGGAGAAATTTCATCAGAAGTGGTGGGCTACTTTTTGAGTTTTAGAAGAGGCTCAGGAGCATTAGTGAGATGTAGTAAATGGGAACCTATATTAGTGTCAAGAGAAAATATAGGATGGTTGGTAGGATTGGCTTCATCATTGATTATGTAGGCCGGCTCGGCTTCTCTGTACAGTCACCTATGTTCCCCCCCAAACATTGGAATAGTCGCATAAATTAGGTCCATTTGCAGGGTTCCCCCAAGTCTTTTTATTCAGGACCTTGACAATAACATACCAAACTTGGGGGGAACATCAACCACTACAATGTCCATGACCACACTTTTCATGGGCAGCTGAAACAAGGTCACAACCAGATCTTTGATGACTCCGAGACATTGGACTTTCCCGGAGTCAAAGGAATAGAGGTCATGATAGGCTTTGGTGACTTCTAGTACTAATTCTTCCATGACAGTTTTGGGCATGAGATTGTGGGAGCCCTTGAATCCATCAAACAATTGTGCAACACCTTATCATTTATGTTCAAGGATGTGTAGAAGGGAGGGGATGAATCATTTATGTCTTCTACCATAGGACCTAGGACAACTGTAGGATTTTCATCTTGCAAATTGATTGAGTCTGTGGGATGGCATGAGGCTTCAGACTATAATAGTTCGGATAGGCATTTTTTAAACATGTCATGTTTGATCAGTTCGGAGAGGGGCATAGGGATTCTGATTTTTTGAATTTCATTCTCAAAGTTAAAAGAGGATGTGAGCTTTGGAATTTTCCTTACTTCGGGAACATGAATCTGGACCATTGGAGAGAGGGGTTGGGCCTTCTTACATTCGTTTCTGTCTGCTACTTCATTAGCAGGCTTCTCCATTCTAATGAGATGTTCAGGAACATCAAGTGCTCTTGTCTTCTTCTTGGATCTTAGGTTATACTTGTTCTGGCTGCTGCTAGCCTTGTCTCCCTTGCTCAACTCATTTAGGTGATTGTCCATGAGAGATTCCGTGTATGATGATTGAGTGAGATGAGGAAAAGGAGATGTATCTCTGAAGTAGTGGATTTCAGGATCAAGCCCATCTATTTCCCCTTCTTCATCATTAGCCACAAAATTATTTTGAAGAGGGGCTTGAATCTTCTGATCTTCTCTATCTCTTCCCCTCTGGTCCCTTTGCATAATTCGGGGACCATTATTATTTGGCCTCCTGAAATTTCCTTTGTTTTAGGTATTCTAAGGATTTATGTATGTTTTCTTCCCTTCCACCTTCATTTTCTCCATCTCTGCAGACAGAGACTTCACTATCTTGGTCAATTCGTCCACTTGAGGGTGAGGCACAGAGGGGCCAGAAGTTGAGGCTTCAAATCTTCCCTTTCTCTTGTCTACATCGGTCTTATTTCTCAGTCTATCAACTTCAAATACATTAGATTCCACCTCTACGACCACATATTGCATTTGATCTAGGGAGGTAGCTCTTCTCTCTCTCAATAGAAGGAAGAAGTTGGGGTCGAATGAATTAGCATAAGAGATTTTAGCAGAGGCTTCTGTAGGTTTTATCTCGGCAGGGATCTTATAATACATCTTATTGAATCTTTTGGAGAAGTCAGAGATAGACTCTACTTCTTTTTTATTCAAGGATCCAAACTCTGTCATGTAATACATGAAATCTTTTTTATCTCCCCACTACCTCAGGAACGCATTATCTAGAGCTTCAATCCCGGCAATAGATCCAGGGGAAAATCCCCTAAACCATTTCCTTACCTCACCATCAAGGCTCTAGACGAAGACTCTCATCTAGACATTTCATTTTCAATGTTCAGGTTGTCCGCGTAACTGTAGAACGCACCAAGGTGCTCTTCCGCAGTTATGTCCTCTTCCCCAGTGAATTTAGGCATGTTTTTCAAGTAATCTCCAGCAGGGAGAGGATTCATAGGTTGAGGTAGGATTAAGGGAGCATATCTGGCAGCCACTATGGCATCCATTCTGTTTAGAGGGGGATTAGCACCTGCCATAGGAACAATAGGTGTAGGAGAATTAGGAGGAGACGAGGTTTGAATTGGAAAGACAGGAACTAAGATGATAGAATGAGAGGGGAACAACAGAAAATTTGGAGAACAAGCTCACGGGCTAAAAGGGATAGAAGTTTCCCTTTCTTCGGCAACAATGGTAATAGGAGCAGGGGTGAGAAAATATTCAGAGGTGTTGGGTTTGAACCAGGGTACCAGCTCAGGGGAGAGGAGAGTGACAAGGGTATCTCCTACCAATTCAAGATCAGGAGGAGGAAAATTAGCATAAACACTCTCAAAATTTAGACTACGAGAAACTCCAACGGAAGGTAAATAAACAGGATGAGATGAAGGTGTTGGAGTTTCTATAAAATCATGAAAATCATCAGAAATACATGGTTTAGCAGTAGAAGTACCTCCTCCAGAGGAATTTCCTTTTCTGATAATCTTCTTTGGGTCAACTTCAGGTGGCGCTAATGGCAGCTGAGGAGTAGACCTTGTATGTCTGCCTCTAGAAGCCATGACTGAAACAATGGATTCGCTTGTGGGTTTTAATCAATGGAGTCACCCAGTGGAGTAGTGTCAGTGGAGTCACCATATGCACAGTAGAAATCTCAATAGTTCTGATATCAAATGCACCTTCATAATCAGTTAATCGTTGTCGTTCAATCCTAGGGAAGATATTCAACTTCGTCCCCGACAATGGCGCCATAAATGTTAGCGTCAAAAGCCACTCCTGGATTGCGACAGAAGCAACGCCCAATGCCCATCAGTTTATGTCACAAATAATTTAATGGGGTGGCCGAATGGATAGAGACCCAGGAAGGTATCTCTTTAACTCAGGAAACCGGGCCTAGTATGTAAAAATAGAAGAGTTCTTGATCTAATTTCTGTCAGTGGGTTGATTATAAAATGAGCAGATGGAAGACTTGGTAGGAGGAGTGAGCAAGAATGACTCGGGCATTAGGCCTTTCAGAAGCTCGAGGAGGAAAAACTCAGAATATAAGATCCTCTTGGTTTAGAGTTTCAAAAGGAACTGAAAGATGATTCGACTGGATCTTCCAATTCCAAATCATTCAACGTTGAGAAAATACAAGAACTAATTAGAAAAAATGAAACTATTACAGTGATCCAACCTACATCATCCTATAACAACGCAACTTGACTGGATCCTCCAATTCCGAGCTGTTCTAACACAGTGTTAACAAAGAGATGGAAAGAGGCTGACATTCATAAGGCAAGAAGTCTCAAGTGCCAATACATAACCAAAGCAACCAGTGCTTCATAAAAATTTACAATCAGGAGCCTAGATCAATCATCGGCAAATTACAAAAATGACAAAATTGCCTACATTTGCTCACAGAAAAACAACAACAACAAAAACGAGACATTGCATTAAAAGCATTGCGTCTGCATGTCTACTGGCAGTCTGTGTATGTAGTTTCTGAGCGATCGTGCACTTATGACAGATGCAATCAAACTCCTGACAACCCTACGTATGAATCGACATGCTTTTAATCCTTTGCCAGACTTTCCATTTATGGTGGAGATGATGTCTAACCACCTCCAACCACTTCAATAACTGCTTCCTCGGGATTGGGAATGGCCCTGGTCAACTTTTCCCTTTGGGACGTGGAGGTCTTCTCATGGTGCCACCTGGATCGGTTGAACGGTCTAATGGATAAGGCATGGAGGCCGATGCGAAAACTGGGGCACATGGTGGTGCACGAACAAAGGTTAGGCGAGGGTGATTTGGCATGCTTGGCGTGGACAGGGGAAAGGGAGTGATCAAGGAGACGATAGGGGTGAGACACATGGCAAGAGGAAGAATACAAGAAACATAGCAAAGGTGATGGGATATAATGGTAAAGGGGGACACATTATTTATGGCAGGATGATGTGAAAGGGAGCGGGACAGATGTCGGAGGATGAGGAGGAGAGAAAGGAAGCGGGCCACGTCACGTGGACAAGTGGGGAACATATTTTAGGGGGAGAAGAAGGCATAGAAGGTGACACGATAGGAGGGGGCCCCACAACAATATCCTTCCATTCCGGACCCCCCCCCCNCAAAACGACAAAGGGGGTCTGGAATCACTTGAGCGTCGTTGATCTGGGTGCCCCAATCTTGACCGTTGAGAGATGCATGCCCAATTTTGGACCTCTCCCCTCTGTTAAAGGTAGAATGATGAGGGGGGTCCATAACGAAAATTCGGCCACAAATCTAGGCGGACAGATCTTGATCGTCCAAACTTGTCTGCTCGTTAAAATGTCGTGCCAACCCCTTTAAAAACTTTGGGATAAACGGGTTTCCCAAACCTCTCTTTTCGCCAAAGGGGATTTCTTTTAGGAAAATACACCATACATGATTATGTGATAACAACTCCCACTGTCAATTACCACCTTGCATACTCTGTCTTTAGTCTTGAAAGTTGTTCTGAAGAGACTATTCCTCTGCACTGGCCTTTCAATTTCTACCACTGGTTTTAAGAGAACTTTCCTCAACATCAGGGATCTTCCATCCTCTACTCCTTCTACTTCAACATCTCTTCTCTGTTCTTCTAAAATGTGAGCTTTGCCTCCTCCTTCTTTCTTCTTCTCGGGACATTCCCAAGACATGTGTCTTGTCTTTCCACATGCATAACATCTTATGTCTCTGCCTCCTCTTCTTCCTCTTCCTCTGGAAGAATTTCTTCCACCACCCTGTCTTTCTCAGGAAATTCCTCCTCTTTCTTAGTGACTGTGTGGTTTTTCAGCCTTGTCCATAGACTTATGGGCTCTGTCATGGGTAAATCCCTTGATTTTTCTTGGGACTGAGTTTTTATCTCTCCCTTTGCTAGCTTTGTTTTCTAGCCAACTTCTCCTCTGCCTTAAGTGAAAACTGGTAAGCATCCTCCACTGTTCTTACTAACGTCATGCTAAGCTCATCCTAGACTTCATATCTTAGGGCATTTATATATCTAGCTAATTTTTCTTCATCTCTCTCTCTTTGTCCAGTTCTGATGTTCAACCTATAGAACTCCTCTGTGTACTCCTTAACTGTCATCCCTTTCTGTCTCAGGTTCTGCATTTTCCTGAACAGATTGATCTGATCATCCTTGGGCATGAACTTAGCCTTCATATTGGCTACCATTATATCCCAACTCTTTATCTTCTTCTTGCCTTTTCTTCTCCTCTCAGCCTGCAGTTCATCCCACCACAATGCTGCATGTCCTTTTAGTCTAGTGACAACATGTCTTACCCTTCTTTCTTCATCGACATCCTCATAGTTGAAATATTTGTCCATGGATCTTATCCAATCCAATAAATCTTGAGCATATAAATTTCCTTCATACATTGGGACCTCCATCTTGGTTCTACCACCCAATCCGGTGACATATCCTAGTAAGCATTCCTCAGAAACATCCTCTCTTGTAGCTTCTCCGACGACATTCTCGCCCACTACTTCTTCTCTCTCTACATCGTTGACATCTCCAGCATCAAGTTCTCGTCTCTACGTTGCCTCCATCGCCTCTAATATTGCACTAAGTTCTTGCATCTCCCTTTATACATCTCGATTGGCCAAAGGTGGTTCCACTCGTCTCCTTGGTGGCATCGTGTTGACTTTCCATCTCACATAGAGTACAACTTCGAGTTCTTCTCTTTCCTTCGTCTGAAATCTTCAGACAAAAATATGCTCTGATACCACTTGATGGTGTGTATCAGAGTATTTTCTTTATCTAGTCTCTTCTACATAAATTTAAAATCTGATGCTTTGATACCACTTGATGCAGATCCCCCTTCTCTCCTAAGGGTTATGCGACCTCCCGGTCTAGGATTGATAAAGATACTGAGTCTGATTGACACTCTGGGTATCTACTAGACCCCAAACCCACTTTCATAGGTCCTTTCTCCAAATGCACAGGTCATCTGAGACCCACGACTTCTCTCCCAAGCGTTGTTTGAACCTCAATGCCAAATGGGTGCTAGCTCTTCTCAGCTAAGCCCTATCTCCCTTGTGACCACTGGTGGTGACCCCACACTCGAAGGAAAGGTGCGTTACCTCTGTTTTCCCTATAACTGAAATTGTGATGACTCGAGATCTATGGCCTAGATATTCCCTTGATCGATGACTGTGATTAAGTCGACGTTTTGTGTTTCGTGACTTCAGAGTTCCCTTGCCTCCGTTCTCCCAATAGCATAAATTGATATGGCACTGGATCAACGGTCCAAGTCTCTCCTCAGATCTGATGGTCATGATGATTTTGTGACTTCACATTTTGCGAAGTTGAAAGGCTTATCACCTTCGATCCCTCGATCCATAAAATGTTGATATTCCAACCTGGACAATCAACGGTCCAGATCTCTCTTGGATCCAATGACTCAAATCAAGTCGCGGATTCGAGCTTTGCGAATTCTTGACATTCACCATTTGACTCCTCCATAGAAAGAGTCAATGAAACGCTGGTTGTTCACCACACGTCTCTCCTGATTGACAGTTTTGATTCTCTAGCATTTAGATCGAACGACTGAGATCTTTTCCCCCTTGCGCCTATTCTATCTTCAGAGTTAAAAGATCTTCTGGGTTTTCAAAGGTTTCTAACCTTTGCTCCTTCAATGAGTCCAATTCTTGGACCCTTTAGAACTTATGAAAAGTGTTATTCCTCCTGAGCTTGGTCTTTTGAAGACTTCGACTTCTCACACACCCCTCGCGTTTCAGGGATTCAATAACTCAGATTTCAGAGGATTTCTTGAAGAGAAATTCCTCTCTCCTTCCTGGCGTGCTCCTTTCCCGACTCTTCGACGCTTAGTCGAATCTTGGATCTGTGCACTCCTTGCACCATATCTTACGCAAGGTTTTGGGTTCTTGTAGATGACTGTGCACTCCTTGATCCAGTCTCTTTTCACTCCTTACAAAGGGAAATTTTTGTGTTATCTCTTCTGAGCTTCTAAACCGAAACATATTATGTCAATACACTCCTTGCACTACTTTACAGAAGAGAAACAATTGAAATTTATCCTAACATTCACAGTTCCATTTATTCAAATTGAGATTCATTCATTTATGAAAACACAATACAGAGAATTGCAAACAATGTTCACACCACGCATTTGGATCAATTTTCCTTTGTTCTATTCATAAGTGAAAAATGGTTACAACTGTGATTCCAAAATAAAAACTTAAAACTAGGATTTTTCTCCTATCTCCTATTCTGCTGATTAGCCTCATTCGGCGTATAAAACCTCTATTTATAGGAGGGTTCTTAGGGTTTCCCCCTGGCTACTTGCCTACTCTGAAAACTTAACCTAATGACTATCTCAACCAGTCACATTCCAGAGCCGTAGTGGAATCTCCCACTTCGTTCATAATCGTTCAAGCATGCCTCCAAATTTCCCTGGCCTAATTTCAAGCATGCCTCAAGAGATTAATTCTGGTGTTGAGTTAAGGAGGCCTTCAAAATATCTATTGTAAATGCTAGCGTTGAGCTCCCGTACAGATTCCTTGACGTTGATAAGTATTTCTCTGCAAGAGTGATAACGATGCTCCTGCATAATCCTTGGAGCATCAAGACTATGGGGGAAGTTTCTTTGGTTGCAATACACATACGTTCAGTTAAAATTCAAGTACCAGGATCGTTTGTAATGATAGGCATAAGTGAAGATGGACTATATAAGTTGTGGGGAAAACCTATTTACAGGCTTGCAGAAGAAAGCAATGAGTCTACAAATCAAAGTGTGAGAGAACATGAGGTTATTCTCAGTAGACCCACGTGATGGGAATGGCATCAATTGGATGAATGGGAATACTCATATAATCCTGGTGCAGGGTGTAGCAAGTACATCCAAGACGAGAAAATTGAGTATCCATACATTGAGTGGATGGGTCTCTCAGACTTAGAGGGAGAAACACATAGTGAGCTGGATCATGGAGAAGACAACTCTAGTAAATTTACCTCCCTCACTAAGAGGGAGTGTTAGAGTGTAGCTCAGGTGGGTAATTCTTCCACATTAGGAGTGTCTAGTAATGTGGAAGAAATACAAATTATGACTAGACAATAGCATAATGGTAGGGACCACTCAATCTAACTTGAGATTAATTCCCCACCATTGGGTCAAGTTCTTGATAAAAAGGATCCTAGGGTCAAGATTGCACAAGGAAAAGTTTAGGTCTACAAATAACCTAACAAATCCTTCTTCAAACACATAATAAATTTGACCAAGAGTGAGGAGGCTCTACTAGAGAATTAAGAAGACTAAGGAAAGGTCAACAACACACCAATGAAGAAGAGGCCGAGAAGGGATGAGACAAAGATCAATTTGGGTCTCACTGTGTGGACGAGGAGCCAAGTAGGGCCATATAACAAGTTGGGTCTCACTGCATGGACAATAAGGTAAGTAGGACCAGAGACCAAGTCGGGTCTCATTGTGTGGACGAGGAGCCAAGTAGGGCCAACAACTGTTCTAGTTATCAAAGGAGGCCGAGCTAGGGAAAATAACCATCCCAATCAAGGAATAGAGGCTGATTTTGGTCTAAAGGAGGTAAACGAGGGAACGATAGGGAAAATACTCAACTGCACAAAGAAACAAACATAGAACAAGGAAGAAGAATTTGTACTGTACGAATTTCGTATAGACTGCACATTCACCCAACAAAGAAAGGAAACAATACCTAGGTCAGAGATAAATATATAGGTTGTGTTTTTTGTAATGAAACCAGTCAAATACAGGTTGTGTTGTAGCTATAGTTTTTTTTGTGTGGATCTACTGTGTATTACCAGCAAGAGTACATACCCGTATAGGTCGTACGGTCTATGTAAACTTAGCTCGAGTAAAAGTTATGCTTACAAAAGACTGCTATGAATACAATTTCCCTATTTTGATGTTGTTTATTGATTATGTGTTACTTAATGGTGTGGTTTTCATAAGAAAAGAGAAGACACTAACATAGTCTTATTTATGTTCAAAAGTATTTTATCTTTCTCATTTTTATTTCTTCAACAATCAATAATGTTCCAGTTTTATGGGAATTTGTAGAAATGTGAATAAATTGACAGTGGAATGTGGTGAAAAAAAATCCAAGGAAAGGAAAAACCATTTGAAGGAGGTTCAGGAGGAAATTAGTAGAATGTTCAAGAAAAGTGTAGATGGAATTTTTTCTAAAGAGTGTCAAAGTTTATAATGTCAAAGTGTCATTTTCATCTGAGAAATTTTATTTATTTTTCAAGAGGTTTCCAACTACTACACTTACATTTTACCACTTCCTTGGATATACACTAACCACCACATATATCATACATGAGGTATAATGTTATTTAAGAGAGGGTTACATTTTTATTATGTTCGGAAACAAGGGATGGAGTGCTCCAAATGTTGGTGAGTGAATATGATCACATCATTCAACTTATGTAGTATCTTTGAAACATAAATATATTCATCCAACACACTGAGCATCAACTACCTTCCTTAAGACTTAACATAATTATTCTATCTTATGATTAGGGTCCCTATAACATTGAGAGTTTCTCATTGTGAGCGATGAAAAAACATGTGCTTAAGAAAATGAAAATGCTCCTCAAAATGCCATTGCTAGTGATCCAAGTGTATATTGGTGGCCACCCACCTTTTTCGACTGGCTCAAAATAGTGTTCTGGCAAATTTGGCAATTTACTATTTTTAGCAGTTTTTAACTTCCGAGGCCATTTTGAGGGACCAAATGAATGTTTTTAGAGATATAGGTTCTAAATGATATCCAAAGGTATGATTAATCCCCCAAAACTAATCTCCTCGACGATACCTTTCCAATGAGCTATCATATGCCTAAAACATAGATCGTATGCAAAAGTTATGACCTCGGGAAGTTGATGTACTAACTTACCCAAACAGGGCCCACATGAATTTTGGCACTTCATCTCCTAGGGTTAGGTTTTTGGATGTCTAGGAATTTTGTCATTCATTTTTATTGTAAAAAGGCCTTCAGAGCCTCATTGTAATCATCTTCTTGCGAATGCGAGTAGCCATCACATCTCTTCTCAGAGATAAGCTGCCACCATTCTATCGAGTCTTTCACTCTGTATTTTATAGTCTCTGTACATTTATTTCATTAATAGAAATAGTGTATTACTGTATATCTGTTTTTATGGTTGCATCTCTGATATATTTCTGTTATATTATTGAATATCTGCGATATCTCTGTGCATTTCTTTATTACATCTCTGATCTCATTTTGTGCCGAAAATAATCCGGATCAGCTAGTGTGCACACTACTTATATAGATGCTCCTCATGATCCTCATTAAGTATGACGTTAATGTTTGATGACTTTTTTTCCCATTAAGAGTGACGTTAATGTTTGATGAATTGTTTTCCCATTAAGAGTGGGAAGATGAACTCTAATAATCTAATACAATTGTCAAATCATCATGATGAAGAAAATATTTGGAAATTTATTGAACACATTATTGCTTAAATTTGGATTTAAATATTCTTGATATTATGTTAAAGAGGATGTTGATGGTGACATCTTATTAAATGTGAAAATTAAATTAAGTTCTGGATTTGGTGACATCTTATTGTATTTATTATTCATTAACATTTCATCTCTTTACAATGAATTGAATGTTTTTGAACATGGAGTATAAGGGGAAGATTGCTCTAATGAATGTGTTTAAGAAGGATTTTAAGGGGAAGATTAGATGATCAAAATTAAGAATAGCTCTAACATATATAGGCTCATTTCTTAGAGAAGCTTTATTTGTAGTTTGGTTGAGATATTCTTCAAGATTGGATGAAGAGATATAAATATTTTAGGTAGAGTTTTAATGTGGTGAAACTAATCAACTCTATGAAATGTTCACCTTAAAAAGTGAAGAGTCAGTTCAACCTTATAATTATTAGGGCCAACTATCCTTAACAGACACTTTTACTTAGTACACAGATAGGCCCACAACTTAAAGAAGCCATACTTGTGGTTTGGTTGAGAGACCTCCATCTTGGTTTGGATGATGAGAAGTAAGGATACTTGAGTAGAGCCTTACCTTCGTGTAGCTAACCAACTTTGAAGATGAATTCATTTGGATAACATTTTTGAATGAGTAGAACTTAAT
>SNQJ01S0037661.1:17243-40058 GCA_010110895.2 Picea sitchensis
TCCATGTATCCCCCTCCCTCTCTCTTTCCCACTCTCCCCACCTTTCTCTCTTTTATTCTATTTAACCCCTCTTCACTCTCTCCACCCCCTTCCTCTCACACACACTCTCTCTCTACCCCCCATCACTATCTCCCTCTCCCTCACTCTCACACACTCTCTTTATCTTCCCCTATCTCCCTCTCACACTCTTTTTCTTCCTCTCTCTCCACCCACCCTCTTTACATCCCAAGGAAAGACCAATCACATAGGAAAGGACATGTACATAGATATTTTTGGGAGGTGGTATATGTAGATCTATCACACTGGTATGAATGCAAAACAATCCATATCACTTGTGGATTCCATTCAGTTTGAACATCAGACAATGAAATAGTTGAAATATGGATGAGGGAACTCTCTTTCTTATGTGGTCCATGTAGTAGTAATGAATGAGATTATTGTGAATCAATAGACTTAGTTGATAAATGGGATTGTGTATCACTCCCCATTATTCAACTTATAACTATATAATTATCCCAGTTGGAGGAGGACCAATCAAATATTTCAACAGATTATGATCACGTCTCAGATCTCGTACTTCCAAATTCAATGAAACCTTCTATTAAATTTTGAATAACTTTAATCAATGTTTTATTCTTTTTTCATTTAGTGGACTCATGTGTTGGCACTTCATTTTTTGCAGGGCACATATACATAGTGCTTGCACCAAGAGATAATGAATGGAGCACTGATTATTGGCTATAAAGTTTCTTAGAGGGAAAGCATAATCTCATGCGATCAGTAGCAGACTCTTAAGGCATTGAATTTTTTATTGGGTCGATGGCTATTAAAGGAGAATATATGACACAGGATGAAAGAACACAAAAGAAAGGTGGTTATGTATTTCAAGATTATATAAGAAGCGAAGTTGTATACCCCTTTACGAACTTGATTTTTGGTACAAAATTCCAACTACAAACAATGCCAAGTAAGAACTCATCAAAGATACGACACTTCTTTCCTTACTCTGAGCATGAGAAGTTAATGGAGACAATCAATATTGGAAGTGATGCTAATGGCCTACTTGAATGACCATAGGTATGTAAAAGGAATAATTGAACAAATGTTTCAAATTTATGAATGATTGGAATTTGGGCTTCATGCTATTGTTAATATGGTATTCTTGTATGTTGTGGTTCTCTTTTGTTGTTAAGGAACTATGTTTATTCCATGCCTTGCCTTTCTTTTCCTTTCCAAGCCATGCATTTCCTTTCCATTCCATGCCTTGACATGCCATGAATTTCATTTCCTTTCCTTACTATACATTTCCTTGACTTTCCATGCTAGGACATGTCTCATCTTGCCATCTCATGCCTTGCCTTGACTTCACTTTCCATGCCATGCCATTCCATGTTTTTCCATGCCATGACATGGAATTCCATTCGACGGCATGTCATGCCTTGTCATGACTTTCCTTGGCATGCCATGACTTTTCGTGCCTTTCCTTTCCTTATGTTTCCATGACATGTCTTGCCTTGCCTTTCCTTGCCATGCATTGCCATGCCATGCCATGTCTTTCCTTTCCATGTCATGCCATGCCATAAATTTCATTGCAATGCCATGCCATTCCATGCCTTAAATTTCCATGCCATGCCATGCCATGCCATTCCATGGAATGGATTGCGTTGACATGTCATTCCATGCATTTCCATGCCTTTCCTTTCCATGCCATTCCTTGTAATGACTTTCCTTGACTTTCCTTTCCACACCATGCATTTCCTTTCCTTGCCTTCCCATGCCTTGTCATGCCATTCCTTGCCCTGCCCTGCCCTGCCATGCCATGCATTACATTTCCAGGCCATGCCATGCCATGCCTTGCATTTCATTGTCATGCCATTCCATGCCTTTCAATGGCATGCCTTGCCTTACCTTGCCATTCCTTTCCTTTCCATGTCATGCCATGCCATGCATTTCCTTGTCATTCCATGCCATGCCCTGCCTTTCCTTGTCTTTTCATGCCTTTCCACCCCTAGACATGCCATGTCATGCCTTTCCATGTTTTAACTTTTGACATGCCATGTCTTTCCATACCATCCCATGCCATGCCTTTCCTTGCCATGCCATGTCATGCCTTGCATCGTCTTGCCTTTCCATGCCATCCCATGCCTTTCCTTTCCACGCCAGGCCATGCATTTCCTTTCCATGTTATGCCATGCCATGCCTTGCATTTCCTTGGATTTCCATGCCATGCCTTTCCTTTTCATGCCATGCCATGTCATGCATTTCCTTTCCATGCCATGCCACGAATTGTATTTCCTTTCCCTTCCATGCCATACCATTCATTTCCATGCCATGTCATTACATGCCTTGTATTTCCTTGCCTTTCAATGCCTTTCCATGCCATTTGTTTCTTTTCCATTCCATGCCTTGCATTACCTTTCTTTTCCATGCCATGCCATGCCTTGCATTGCCTCACCATGAAATTCTATCCCATGCCTTGCATTTCCTTTCCTTGTCTAGCCTTACAAGGTGTTAAATTTCCAAACATATGTAATAAGCACTAAGCAAAACCCTAGTCTCAGAGATACTGCAACAAATGATTTTTCGGGAAACAGAATGATAGCAGAGGGGCCCCACTAGTTGAAACTCAATTCTCCAGATCCAATGCAACCAACGATTAATCCATCCGAGTCACGGTTTGAGTTTTATCGCGAGTTGCAACTCGCCTCCCCAAGCCATTCATGGACATGTTGTCAATTTGTTTTGGGGGCATAAAATCCACACCAAGAATCATAACAAAGTTTTTTAAGCTCTGTCATGTCTTTTTGGCCAAGGCCCACATGATCACACTACCCATAATCACCCAACACAGTGTTCTTGAAAATCAACCTGTTGTTCAAAATTTGCACTATGCCTCATTGAGAAAAACCCTAGTCCTGAAGATCCCGCAACAAACTCTTTTTTTGGAAATATAATGATAGGGGAGGGGGACCATTATATGAAACTTGGCACTCCATATCTATTTCAATTTACGGTTCATACATATGAGTCTCAGTTTGAGTTTTATCATGAGTTTCAACTCACCTCCTCAAGACATTCAAGGACATGTTGGAAATTTGGTCCGGAGGCATAAAATCCACACCGAGCTGCTTAACTAAGTTATGTAATCTCATGCATTTCTGTTTGGACAAGGCCCATGTGACCACGCTACCCAAAATCACATGACACAGTATTGTTCAAAATTGACCTCTTATTTAGAATTTACACTATGCATCATTCAACAAAACCCTAGTTTCGAAGATCCTGCAACAAACATTTTTTTAGGGAAGAAAATCATAGTGGAGAGTCCCCACTAGATAAAATGTGGTGCCTCAGATCCAATGAAACTGACGGTTCATCCATCGGAGTCCTAATTTGAGTTTTATCATGAGTTGCAACTCACGTCCTCAAGCCATTTAGGGACATGTTGGCAATTTTTTATGTGGGAATAAAATCTAGACCGAGCAACATAACATAGTTTTGTACCCTCCCTCATGTCTGTTTGGCCAAGTCTCGCGTGACCACGCTACCCACAATCAACCGACACATTGTTCTTGAAAATTGACCTCTTTTTTAGAATTTCCATTATGCCTCATTGAGCAAAAACCTATTCTTGAAGATCCTACAACAATTTTTCTCCCGAGAAACAAAATGACAATGGAGGGGCCCCACTAGATGAAACCCAATGCCCCAAATCCAATGCAACTGATGCTTCATCCATCTAAGTCTTGATTTGAGTTTTATCATGAGTTTCAACTTGCATCCTCAATCCATTTAGGTACATGTTGGCAATTTGGTCTGAGGGCATAAAATCCACACCATGAAGCATAACGGAGTTCCACAAGATCTATCATATTTGTTTGGCCAAGGCCCACGTGACCACATTACCCAAATCACATGACATAGTATTCTTGAATATCAACCTCTTGTTTAGAATTTTCATTATGCCTCATTGAGAAAAACCCTAGTCCAAGAGATCCTGCAACAAATGTTTTTCCGGGAAATAGAATGATAGTGAAAGGGCCTCACTAGCTGAAACACGATGCCCCAGATCCAATGCAACTAATGGTTCATCCATCCGAGTCCTGATTTTCTTTTTATCCTGAGTTGTACCTCGCCTCCTCAATCCATTTAGGGATATGTTGGAAATATACCTATACCTTAACGAAGAACTATACCTATGTCATTACCATGACGTATACCATGACATAGGCCATAACCTAGAACATGACCTAGACCATGGCAAGACAGGGGATGGCAAGGAAATGTCTAGATATAGGTATAGGTCTAGTTATAACAATGAAAGGAAAGGCAATGCAAGGAAAGGCAAGGCAAGGAAAGAAATCTCATGAAAAGGATAAGAGAATCTAGACATGGCAAGGAAAGGTGAGGTCTAGGTCTAAGTCTAGGTCTACATGTTATATATTGTTATAAAAGTTATTGAGTTGAAAGATAAGTTTTTATTTTAAATAAGGCCTTGAAGTTATGTTTCTTTTCATGCAATCCAAAATATTCCTAAGATAATCCAATTAATTATGATAATCCATGTTTCACAACTATGAATATAACTAAAATATATGAATAAAGAGAGCTTATGTTATGACATTGAAATTATCATGCAATTATTTTATCTAAGATAGATGGGATAACAAGTTGTAGAATTTCATGCTTAATGAATCCTTTGATTGTAAATTTTACAAACAATTAGTTTTATAAATATCATAATGAAATTGCGTTTTAGATGAATTGTGGTTAGCTAAGGCAAGGCAAGGCAATGATAGGAAAGACAATGCAACACAAGGAACTGCAAGGCATGACATGGAAAGGAAAGGCAAGGAAATGAAAGGAAAGACAATGCAACACAAGGCATGACAAGGCATGGCATGATATGGAATGGGAATGCAAGGCATGGAATGGCATGGAAATGCATGACATGGCATGGAAAGACATGGCATGGAATGGCAAGGCAAGGAGAGGCATGGTATGACAAGGCATGACATGACATGGTAAGACAGAGAAATGCAAGGCATGTCATGGCATGGAATGACAAGGAAAGGCAAGGCATGGCATGGCAAGTCATGGAAAGGCAAGGCATGGCATGGAAAGGAAACACATGGCATGGCAATGCATGACATGGAATGACATGGTAAGGTAAGGCATAGCTTGGCAGGGTAAGGCAAAGCATGGAAAGGTATGGCATGACATGGCATGGCATGATATGGAATGACATGGTAAGGAAACACAAGGCATGGCATGGAAATGTAAGGAAATGCAAGGCATGGCATGGAAAGGTTAGCCATGGCATGGAAATTAAAGGTATGGAATTGCATGGAAATGCATTGCATGACATAACATGGCATGGAATATAAAGGAAATTCATGGTATGGAATAACATGAAAAGGAAACGAATGGCCTAAAAAGGAAAGGCATGGCATGGCATGGCATGGAAAGGTAATGCAAGGCATGGCATGGAAAGACAAGGAAATTCAAGGCATTCCATGACATGGTATGGCAAGGAAAGGTATGGCATGACATGACAAGGCAAGGTATGAAATGACAAGGCAAGGCAAGGCATGACATGAAAAGGCATGGCATGACATGGAAAGGAAAGGAAAGGCAATGCAAGGCATGGAATGACATGGAATGTCAAGGAAGGGAATGACATGACATGTCAAGGCAAGGCATCACATGGCAAGACATTACATGGAATTGAAAGGCAAGGCAATGAAATGCAATGCATGGGAAGGCAAGGCATGGCATGGAATGGAAACACAAGGAAATGCAAGGCATGACATGGCATGGAAAGTAATGGTGTGGCATGTTAAGGAAAGGCAATGCATGGCATGAGATGGCAAGGCAAGACATGGAAAGGCAAGGAAAGACATGGCAAGGAAAGGCATGGAAAGGCATGACATGACATGGCATGGAAGGGAAAGGTAATTCATTGCATGGCAAGGAAACACATGGCATGGAAAGGCATGACATGGAAATAACACTTCATTCGATGGAAAGGAAATTTGTGATATAAAGTTAAGTCTTGTATCTCTGGAAAAAATGTTTTTTATTTCTTGGGATAAGAAATGTTCCTTTTTTTGTGATTCTTATTTCATTGCAATCCACATTTTGATTTGAATTTTTCCTTGCATAATTATTTGGAAAGATATATATTTATTCTTGTATAGATTAAAATGGGGAGTTACATGGAAAGACATGCAAGAAGGGATTAGTCTATTTTAGATCATAGTTATGATCTAGGGATTTGTAAATGTAACAACCTATATTTCGGCCTTAGAAGGTTAGAACTTTGATTTTTTCTTATCTTAGTGATTTATTGCTTAGTATTTGTTGGGTTTAGTTAGAATCATATAGACATTTGATATGTATGAATCTTGATATATTTATGTGTTGCGGGATATTATTTTTATTGTTATATGTTTATGATGACGATTGTTTTGTGATTTGTTTAAACATGCAAATTAAAATGTGGAACTTTGGTATGTGGATATTAGTTCATAATTATGTATAATATATGCAATACATCTTGTATCTAAACACAAATTTCTAAATTGGACATTAATATAGATAAGGATTCTCATATGAGAATTTTAATGTATATGCATGGATATGAGCTATGTGATATCCAAATGGCTATAGTGTTGAGGTGAACAAGGCATGGCAAGGAAAGACATGTCAGGGAAAGTCAAGGCAAGGAAAGTCATGGCATGGCAAAGAAAGACATGGAAAGGAAAGACATATCATGGAAAGCCAAGGCAAGGCATGGAATGAAATGGAAAGGCAACACAATGCAAGGTATGGCATGGCAAGGAAAGGCATGACACAACATGGGAAGGAAAGACAGGGAAATTCAAAGAAAGGAAAGGCAATGCATGACATGGCAAGGCAAGCCAAGGCAATACATGGCAAGGAATGTCATGGAAAGGCAAGGCATGACAAGGCATGGCATGGCAAGGCAAGGCATGCCATGAAATCCAATGGAAAATAATGGGATGTCATGGCATGACAAGTGAAGGAAAGGCAAGGCATGGAATGGAGAGGCAAGGCATGGAATGACATGGCATGGAAAGGTAAGGCATGGCATGGCATGAAAATTCAAGGAAAAACATGGTAAGGTAAGGCATGGAAAGGCAAGGAAATTTAATGGAATATAAGGAAAGGAAAAGGTAAGGTAAGGCTAGGAAATCAAGGTAAGAAAAGGATAAAAAAGAAAGGAAAACAAATTCAAGGCATATAAATGCTAGGCATTGATACCATACTTTGTTGTGGATGCCCCATCCTATTAGAATCTTACACATTCATTCATGGAGTTGGATACCTTGGAATTCACAAATGTGGAATGGTCACATGCATGCACATACTTGGAGGGAACATTCCATGTGGACACTTGGAATTTGAATTGGCTTGATGCCTATTTTTGGTGGTGTGTCCCCTCCATGAGAATTATTTGGTGCATACTACTACTATTTTTGGATGAGGGAGAATTTATTTGGAGAGAACAATGCCCACATTTTCTAACATGGTCAACCATGGAGTGAGGAGAGATCTAACTAATTCATTATTATAATATCTATTTGACTTGTCATGGATTTATTTAACAAATAATAATATTTTATTGTGTAAGAGAAGAGACTCGCTCTATAAATAAGAGTTCTCTCTCTCCATTGTATATGGTGGAGAATTTGGGTATTTAGGAGCTCTCCTCCAGGGATACATTGTAGAACATTTTGGAAAGCTTAATGGATAATTTGAGTTATATTTTGATTTGATGAGAGGCTTTATTGTACACTCATATTTTATGTGTTGATTTTGTATTAAGAAACCCTTGTAACAAGTTGTGATTACCATTATAATGAACCGTGCTTCATTTTGGATAGATTAATGTGATGTTTCAACTCTCTTATTTATATTGTGATTTATTATCCTACATGATTGTTGTTATTGGTTCCTTACACCTGTACTTTAAACTACGATGGGTCTTCAGTATTTTGTCAAATTTAGGTAATGAAAACCATTAATTGCATATGGATTTAAAACTTAGCAATCTTTTCCACCATAAGAGATTCGTTAATGCGTAACACAAGTATTTATAATAAATTTCAAAACAATCAACTATTATTACTTTCATAGACTTATTAACACTTAAAAAAACAATTAATCAAATTAAATAAATTCATACATTCATACACATAAAATTTATACACTTTGAAATTCATACATTCATCAACATAAAATGCATAAACAATGAGATTCATAAAAAAACATGCCATGAAATGTGTGTGTGTGTGTGTGTGTGTGGAACATCATCTAAATTGTACATTTTTTATAAAATGGCACCTCGTGCCCAATATACAAAACAACACCAAGTACCCTAACATAAAAACAACCATGTGGTGGCCTAGATGCAAAATGACATGCATTGGTCAGTCATTGACCACTACCACCCTTGCCACTCTCAAGAGCATCCTAGAAATTGATATTTCTTCTCTCGCTCGAAGAAGAACCTCTAATGGTTTTGAGCCTAGGTGTAGTTCATCCCAGAGACTACACAAAGAAAAAACATTGTTATAAGTTTTTTCCCACAATGAATTAAAAGAATTACAAAATGATACTTTGTATGTGAACATAAGGCAACTCACCATAGATGGTACAAAAAATCATGAGGGTGTTACCCTCCTCCAAGATCCTAATCTCTCAACAATTCTACCCCGTGTCATTTACAAGGATTAAATCATGAAATTTAAAAAAATATGCATAAAATCAATTACTTTCATGATACATAAAAATTTATCATCAACACATTGAATATCTCGGGCCTCGATGGAGAGTCTTTGATAGGTGGAGCACTCAATTGTACAACCTACTCCAAGGAAACCTCTATTGTGACAACCTCGATGGATGACACATATGGAAATGGTGGTGGGGGTGGGTGGAATATAGGTGCATCCACTTTGGATGGATGTGATGGAAGAGGTGGTGCCAATGGGTGGACTATGGATGCATCCATTGAGGATGCATGGAATAAGAAAGATGTTGGGGATGGGTGGCGATGGACCCCCACAGACTATACAAGTGATGGAATAATCCTCGACCTAGAGTAAGGTAACTCATAAGATGTGGGCAGGTGCTGAGGGAGAGGACTAGTACTACAACTAGAAAAAATATCGAGATCCTGCATACATATAATAATAATAACTATTAGTACAAAATAGTAAAATTCAACAGCATAAATACAAAAATTTGATATTTAAAGGATATTGAACTCTACACATGATACATATGATGAAGGTGACTTTTCCATCCCAGGTGGACATTCCTCGACATCGCTTGGTCCCACAACCTATAGAAATACATGAACATTAAAATTAGAGGATGTCATAAAATAAAGAAATCATTATGGTGAATTTATTAAATGTGACAGATACCTCTATGTGGGGTAGAACGATTGAGCAAGCTACCTCTACTTCTGTATCAATGGTGGAGACAAACACTGATGCATCCATGGGTGTAGAGGGTCTTCTACACGGGCATAGAAATCGCAAAACAACATAAAATAAAATATTGATATAAATACACATAATACTATTTAAATATATAACGATAAAGAACATAGAGATGGTTAAGATACTAACCTCTTCCATGAATCTCCATTGTCCACTAGCCTGAATGGGCCCAAAGCAATTTTACACGCAACTCAAGCATCTGTGAGGTTCACATGGATGACTGCTAAGTCCATGTGTCATCTCCTCACTGAACTCTGTTGTAAGGGGCGAATCTCTGACCCCTCTATCAATGTCACCGGAAGGCACCTCCTACCGAGATAATGAAACAAATATGCCATGTTGCGATGGGCTCTGAGTCAATGATGAAATAATGACCCGTACCTGATGCAAGCTCTCTGCAACAAGAGGATGTTGGGTAAGGGGGTCAGACCTTCACCTGTGGGGACGAGAACCTAACATGGGATCACTCCTAGAATTCTCTCAGTCATGTGTGGACCTCCAACCCACCTCCTAAAAGTCACCGATGTCAAAGTAGTTGACATGCTGACCCAAAATAAATTCAGCCCATAATTTTCACAAAAAATATAAAGGCACCTCCCTATTATTTCAGGGAGGTTTATCAAATACCATGTACCACCTATCCATCCAATTTTCATTAATTTATGGGCGAACGCACTAGTCTATGCAAATGTGTTTCTTGGTAATGGGTGGTTGCTTTCCAGATCGAGGATCAATAAAAATAAACATTAGTTGTTGTTTTGATATACCCAAGTCCCCAACTTACTTTCTATCCAATCCACTATTGTAATACTCAAACATTCTTTCCCTATATTCAGAAATAGAAGTCAATTGCCCTTGGGCACTTGTAATGGATCTCACAATGACGTCCAATGAAGTGGCCAAGGACTCTATGCTTGGTTCTCTCATGCCCCTTAATTGATTTACAATTGTTCTTAATGTGTCCAACCATTCTTCAATTTGAGTGTTTATGTTGGGTGGTTATGGGGGTTGGGGTTTTCCTCTCCTTGGTCTATTGGTTGACGGTTTACATTGTCTCCAGACTCCATTTTATAATATATGTTGCAATTTAATAAGGTATGACATGTAAATTAGGTCCTTTTTAAAAATTAAAATATAAAATTACAAAAAACATCAACACATATTTTAAGAAATAATAAAAAAAAAACATAAAATAATCTCATTTCTTGTAAAATATTTATAGTTATTTTAAAAGGGGAAATTTTAGGCAATGTAAGAGGCGACTCTCTAAATTTTCTAGATGAGATTTCTCTATAAGATTACAAATTTCTATAATTTAGATTATTTTAGAATATATTAAATTAACTAAATAAAAGTAAAAATTACTAAATTGGGAGGAAAAGAAGAGAAATCAATCATACCTGGCTTGAATGGGACAAGGTGACAAGATATGGATAGATCTCATCCTCTTTATTTTCTTAATGAGGGTAATAAAATGAGCGCGATGTGTGCAAATGGGCACAAATCACCTCGCCGATCGTTAAAAATGCTATATCCGAGGAACCCACACACGTTCATGATGAAGAATCTACGTGGAAAGTTGAGTGGAGGTTCAGGATTTTCCAAACCTATAGCTTCAGTAATGTATGCATGTTACTAAGAACACACACTCATTCCTGTGAGTGCGCATTCCTATTGACCCCCTTGCCACTTTTTCATCCACAAACTTTGTGCACACACCCCCATATTCAAATTCATTGTAAAAAAACCTTGAATAATCCCTCCATGTTAACATATTGTTGTTTTTCCATGTTTGCATTGCCACTAACATATCATGAGAGACCATCATTAGCTTGCACCCACCCATTATGAAAATTTTCTATATTCTTAAGTAAAAGATATAAATATTTTTTATTTCAAATTTAATAAAGAAATTTTTACTTATAACTATATGCCCACTTGGACAAAAACTTTTCATTATATTATTCTTTAAAGCGACTTGTGCAACAATAATACAATCCAATAATAAATATATTAATAATAATAGTAACAATAATCTAATTTTAAGGTCACTCTCAAACCAGACACCAAATTGGTGTATGAGACCCCCTTGTTTGTGGGACAAGTGACCCTCTCGAAGCAGTGAAAAACATAGATATACATACCCTACCCAATATTTACCAGTTTTTTTCCATTTTTAATGGTCATGGCTTTCACTTAATTTTTGAAATAGTCAATTTGATGGGGAAATAAAAAAATTGTCTATATATATATATATATATATATATATATATATATATATATATATAATAACACTATATACTATAATATATAATATAATATAATAACAATTTCCTAAATTTGAATGTTGATTTTTCTATAAAGCATACATAACACAAGTTATAAATTCTATAGCAAATGTCATGCATAGTATAGGTTACAAATTCTATAGTAGGTTGCAACTTGCTAGTTGCATGCATAGAACATTGAATAAGTTACAAATATTATACCACAAGCCACAATCATATCTTACAAGTCACGAGGATTCTTTGGAAATTGCACTGTATCATATAGTGCAAGTTGAAAAGTGAATGTTGAGAGGGAAGAAAAGATAAAGGATTCATAAACATACATTGCCCAAAACCTTTCTTAATCCCTCATTCTTCTTCTAGGGATTAAGCATTCTCGTTGACCCCCTTGCCACTTTTTCATCCACAAACTTTGTGCACACACCCCCATATTCAAATTCATTGTAAAAGCACCTTGAATAATCCCTCCATGTTAACATATTGTTGTTTTTCCATGTTTGCATTGCCACTAACATATCATGAGAGACCATCATTAGCTTGCACTCGCCCATAATGGAAATTTTCCATATTCTTAAGTAAAAGATATAAATATTTTTCATTTCAAATTTAATAAAGAACTTTTTACTTCTAACTATATGTCCACTTGGACAAAAACTTTTCATTATATTATTCTTTAAAGCTACTTGTGCAACAATAATACAATCCAATAATAAATATAATAATAATAATAATAATAACAATAATCTAATTTTAAGGTCACTCTCAAACCAGACACCAAATTGGTGTATGAGACCCCCTTGTTTGTGGGACAAGGGACCCTCTCTAAGCAGTGAAATACCCTAGCCAGTATTNATTATGGTGTATTGGTAAACCCGATGAATATATTTCTTGATGAGGGCATTTTTATATATGTGGGAACATAGGTCCATTAAAGTGAAGTCCGAAGCTAGCCTCCTGAGCCCGCGCCCTGGTAAAGAAGCCTAAGGTTCACTTGAGCGCCGCCATAGAAGCCCAAGGAGGGGAGCTGTCGCCCCCTCCTTCTCCCTCCACCTCCTTTCGGAAACTGGTTGTAGCTTGCAGCAAGAAGACGACCTCCTCAACACCCCCAAGCTTTGTCAAGAAGCTAGACTCTATTCCAGAGATCGACCTGCCACCCGAACTTCCAATGAAAGTAGCCCTCTCCCTTTCTGAATGAGGATTTGTAGGTCAGTTCATGGGACTATGGCCCTCAACCAGATCCACAGACAACTGGATACAGCGAAACTGGAGACCGTTGATCACAAATAGTGTTACGTGCTATGCGGTCGGAAGAGGATACTTCATTTTCGAATTTATCTCTCAGGAGGATAGAGATTTGATCTTCAGAAATGGTTCGTACTTCATGGGCACCCAAGGACTCTACTTAAACTGATGGACCCCAAGCTTTGACCCTGTTTCAGAAGTTCCCAAGGATGTCCCTGTCTGGGTAAGACTCCCAAACCCGCCGATACATTGCTGGAACCCAACCTCGCTTCAAGCAATTGGGAATGGATTGGGGTGCTACATTGATCGAGAAGAGCCTAGAGACCAGTACTCCTGTGCACGGATCTGTGTGGAGGTCGATCTGGAGATAGGTCTACCCGAAGCAATAAAATTAAAAGTTGGGGACTGGCACCACTTCCAAAAGTTGGATTACAAACATCTGTCGTTCAAGTGCAGAGGTTGTCATGAGTACGACCACTTCCAAAGGAACTGTCCAAAGAACCCTCCCACAGAGAAAGCAGGGGAGGAAGGCTGGCAACCGACCCGGAAGGGGAAATCCAAAGCGAAAGGACCGATAAACGAACAGACAGCCCCACCGAATGCCAAAACTTCAGGAACCAAGGAAACTGAGAAAAGCTTCAGTATCCTGGAAAAATAAGTCGATGGAGAGGAACCAGATCCAAGTAAAGATGTACAAGAGGGAGCAAAAGGAAACCAGAACTCCGACAACAAAAGGAACCAGCCAGCAAAAGAAGAAGGGGTGCAAAATAACTCCCCCCAAAGGTTGGAAGGCAGTCAGAACATAGAGGAAGGGGAGATCTCAATAGGCAACGACTCAGAAGATGCAAATGAGGCTTGGATCACTCCAAAGAAAACAGGGAGAGGCAGGAAAACCAAAAAAGCTGAAAGAGACCAGGAAACCTACAAAGACGTCCTCAACGGATCACAACCCACCATCAAGTAGCTGATCAACATTCGACATACAAGAAAGCAAGCCAAAGCCTCCCAAGGAGGCCATCCCTCCCCCCAAGGTTTATAATGATCCTAACCTCCTGGAACTGTAGGGGAATGGGTAGCAAAAGGAAGAAAGACGCGCTCAAGGATATTATCAAAACTTCGAAAGCAAACATCCTCCTTCTCCAGGAGACCAAGATGAGCCAGCAAGAATCACTTAAAACTTTGTTGAACGTTTGGAAAGAAAGCCAAGGGGTAGCTAAAAACGCCAGAGGTGCCTCAGGAGGACTCTGCACTCTGTAGAACGCCTCCAAAATAGACCTGATCAACTCTGACACATGCATGCACTGGATTCACACTAAACTCCATCATAAGGACTCCGGTTTCCAGGGAAGCGTCTTTAATATCTATGTACCACAACATCTGGGGGAAAAAAACAATGTTGGGAGTCTCTACAGGACTACCTTCAGCAAAATGATCTCAACAATATCATTCTTGGTGGGGATCTGAATGTAACATTAGCGCAGGAGGAAAAAAGAGGGGGTTCCATAGTGAAAGATCCAGCAAGAGAATGGGTAGAGGATCTAGCCTCAGCCTGGGACCTCCTAGACATCAAACCAGCCAAAGGAGTTTATACGTGGACCAATAAGAGGATCGGTCCTGGGCACATAGCAGCCAGACTGGACAAATTTCTAGTACAAAGCTCCCTTCTGCTACTAGGACTCACAACAAATGCAGAAATTCTACCCCACAATGTATCATATCACAAGCCTATACACCTAGAAATTAAAAAAGACCAAGTCAGAGGACCTATCCCTTTCAGATTTAGTCCGATATGGATCCAAGACAAAAACTTTCATGAGCTAGTTTCCAAATCATGGACCAACGCTGTTACAGGCTCAGCTTTTTATGTATGGGAGGAAAAACTTAGAAGGCTAAAAAGAGCCCTAAAGCTATGGGCAAAGAGCCAGCCAAATCCCATAGCCATGTGCATAGAAGCCCAAATGCAACTCAAGAGCCACCAACTGGAAATGGAACATCATGAGGTCATGCCAAAATCCTTGCAACAAGAAGACAGCCTTCAAAGACAATGGTACAAAGCCTACAGAGAGGAGGAAAGCTATTGGAGGCAAAAATCAAGAAGCCTATGGCTGAAAGAAGGAGACAAAAACACAAGCTATTTCCACAAGCAAGCGAAGGCAAGGAAACAATACAAGGCAGTTACAGAAGTCCAAGTCCAAAATAAAACAATTGCAAATCCAGAGGGCATAAAACAAGCAGCCTTTGAAGCCTTTGAGACACTCTACACAGAGCCACAAGGGACATCAATAGACTCGTAGATGTACCCTCTCACCGTTATCCCAGGTCTCATAAATGAGGAAATCAACAGCAAACTGACAAGGGAGGTATCGCAGCAAGAGATAAAGGAGGCTCTGGATTAGATGAACCTAGACAAGGCCCCTAGGTCGGATGGGTTCACTGCCAGATTCTATTAGCAATAATGGGATATAATAAAAAAGGACCTAACCAAAATGATTAAAAAATTGCAGCAGAGCAACAAGCTAGGGGGAAGCACCAACTCGTCCTTCCTGGCACTCATCCCGAAGGAGAAAGGAGCAGTCTCATTCAACCAATTCAGGCCAATCTCCCTGTGCAACACAAACTATAAAATTCTCACCAATGTAATAGCTAATCGACTCAAGGCAATCCTCCCTCTCATTGTTTCGGAGAACTAGGGCGGCTTCGTCAAAGGAAGGCATATTGCCGACAATATCATCCTTGTTCAAGAGGCCCTTCACTCAAGTGTCCGAAGGAAAGACAAAGGTATGATCATTAAACTGGATCTCACTAATGCCTTTGATAGAGTCAGACATGAATTTTTATTTGAAGTAATGAGAAAGTTTGGTTTTGATTCGACCTTTGTAAACTGGATAAAAGCATGTATCAGATCACCATGGATAACCCCATTGATGAATGGGAAAGTAAAAAAATTCTTCAAAGCCTCCAGGGGTTTAAAACAAGGGTGCCCCCTCTCATCCCTGCTCTATGCAATCCAAGCATCAGTCCTAAGCTACCAGCGGGAAAACTCCCAAGTTCACAAAAATCTCCAGGGGCTAAAAATCATGCAAGGGGTGGAGGATATAAACCACGCACAATTTGTGGATGACACCCTTCTGTTGGGAGGAGCAAGCCCAATAATAGCAAAAAAGTTTAAGGAAGAGCTGAACGCTTATGCTGCAGTCTCTGGAAGCGAAATAAGCCAGGCCAAGAGTAAAATCTATGGATGGAATATCATGCCAAATGAGATGCTAGGAATCACAAGAGTTCTAGGGATGGAAGGGCATACTAATTGGGAGGCCTTTAAATACCTGGGAATCCCCATTTTTAAAGATTCCCCAAGAACCTCTCACTGGAACCATCTAGTAGACAAACTAAAAAATAAATTTTCCTCTCGGGGGGCGAACTAGCTAAATTTAGCAGGGAAGGCAGTTCTGATAAAGTCTATGGTGACCAGCATCCCCATCTACTAGAGCTCGCTACTGTTAGCCCCTGCCACCTTCATTCAAAAAATTGAAGCTTTTTAAAGGCGCTTCTTGTGGGAAGGAGGAAGGCAGGCAAGGAGGAAATTGCACTTGATAAGTTGGGAAAAAACTTCAAAGCCCTTCCTGGAAGGGGGTCTTAATTTAAAAAAAACCAGAGCTCAAAATCTGGCTTTGGGGGCAAAGTTGCTTTGGAAGATGGTCACTGGTAAACCATCCTGGAGCAAACGAGCGCTTTGGAAGAAATACTTTAGGGGGCCTAGGGACAGAATCTTAGAGTTTCCTTGCAAAGAAACGAAAGGCTCCCCCATGTTCTCACTCTGCAAAAAGGCTCTTCCTCATTTCAGCCCTCACCTCACATGGGTGCCAAGAAATGGAAAGAAAATCAGAATCTGGAAAGACTCAATTATGGGAGACCCACCTCTAGAGCTGCGACATGATCTACATTGCCTCAAAGATTGGATGGACAGTCAAAACATTGTAACTCTCTATGACATCTCAATTTGGGGGGAGGACAATCTGCAGACTTGGCAAGGGTGGGGAGTGCCAAACAGACCCACTGATCTAGACCGGGACTGGCGCACCCTCCTAAGTTGTCTCCAAGGGAAGGCCCCTTTAAAGAAGAAAGGTAAAGACAAAAGAGGCTGGGGAAGGAATGCAAAGGCCTACACCACTGCAGAAGGCTACCAACTCTTCAACAACGTCCCCACTGCTATGCCTAATCTGACAATCTGCAAAGTAATCTGGCAGTCCAATTCAATCCAAAAAATTGACTTCTTCATTTGGACACTGGCGCACAAGAGCATCCAAACAGGGGAGAACCTCAGAAGACGTGGCTGGGAAGGGCCTTACAGGTGTCCCTTATTCCTAATCGCAGAAGAAACCACAGATCATCTTCTCCTAAACTGTGTTTTCTCAAGAGAAGTCTGGAGGCTGGCAACAGGTACCCAAAATGCCCTCAATCTCCCCCCTGATTTAAGAAGTCTCCTCCTCCTTTATGACTCTTTCTACCCTTTCACTGTCAAAGGGAAAAACCAAGCCTGCTCGATGTGGAAAGTACTTCCAAAGTTTATCCTGTGGAACCTTTGGCTAGAAAGGAACAATAGAATCTTCAGAGATAGCCAAAGAAGTGCAGCCATAGCTGTCACCAAAATTCAAGCTCTCTTTGGGGAATCAACTCCTTATCTCTGCTCTACAAATAAGAACCAAATGCTGGATGAAGAAGAGGAGCGCTGGTTAAGCCAGTTCAAGATACAATGTCACGTGGGCAGGAAAGCAAGCAATCCAGTCAAAGAAGATTGGGAGATCAGGAAAGACAAGCAAGATTTTGCCAAATGGAAAAGAGGAATAAACATCCCCATCCTATTCTTTGACGGGGCCTCAAAAGGGAACCCAGACCAAGCTGGGGGAGGGGGGATAATTGAAAATCTTGCTGGGGCTACAGCAATACACTTCGCTTTGGGCTTAGGAATAGAGTCCAACAACAGAGATGAGGCCATGGCTCTCTGGCAAGGACTACTCCAAGCAAAAAAACACAGAATCCATGACTTGATAATAATCGGTGACTCCAGAGTGATTATACAGGCCATAATTAGCCATTATAAGACTCAAAGCGCAATTCTAAATAACCTTCTCGACAAGATACACCTCCTTCTAAGGCATTTCAAATCTTATAAAATCTTTCATGTGTTAAGGGATTTGAATGGGGAGGCGGACGAGGAAGCCAATAGAGGCATGTTGTTGGACTCGGGGGTACTGAAAGTGAACGAAGTGATAGTCAGCATGGCGCTCCCTTGATATCTGATCTGGTCTCTCTATCATACTCAAACGCAAGTAATGTCAACGGGCAAGAAATCAAGGGAATCTTTAAGACCAGATCGCGTCAGAGTGATCGGTTGGTCGAGAGGGACATATCAGTGCCATGAGAAGGAGCGTTACAGATTTGGGGGAGACAAGAGATCTGCGCGCCCACCCCCCACAAATCTTGAAATCCAAAGGGCAATGATGAGAAGGCGTGACACAGAAATTAAAAAGAGGGCAAACTTCCCTTCTCATTCCAGATCCAAGGCGAGTTTGCAAGTCTATCCAGAACAGAGAGGGCATGGAGTTTTCATCAGAAAAGAGCAAGGAGCAAGCAGAAAGGGGGCGCGTTCAGAGATGGCTTCACCTTCGACAAGCAAGCCAAGCACGGAAGAGTGGCTCAAAGAAATGGATAAAGCATTGGAAAATCTGAAGCAACTGCTCCAGTATCAGCTGGACTTTCTTGAGAACTTGGACTTAGAAGCTAGAAGAAGAATGGAGAAGCTGGAGGAGGATATCACCACTGCAAAGCTTGGGTTTACAGAGGAGCTGGATAAGCTACACAAGGAACTAAAGAATCCTCAACAAGAATTTGAAGAAAGAATAGATCAGTTAGAAGAAAAGATGGCTCAGTTGAACAACGACTGGAAACAAGACCCCATGAACTAATCCAACTCACTAGCAGACTGTCAGCAAGATATTTTCAGCAAAATGGCATTTTGTATAGAAGCCATTGCTGTAAATAACTCTGTACCTGGTGAAGGTTACAGGAACTTAGATTAGAATCAAAGTCTATAGCTATAGGTTTAGATGGATGTTCAGAAAGAAAGGCCTGAAGAAATTCGAGGCCCATTTTGTAACTGAATATGTGGCTAGTCCAGTCTTTTAATATAATCCATAACCGTTTTCNAAAAAAAAAAAAAACAATTTCCTAAATTTGAATGTTGATTTTTCTATAAATCATACATAACACAAGTTATAAATTCTATACCAAATGCCATGCATAGTATAGGTTACAAATTCTATAGTAGGTTGCAACTTGCTAGTTGCATGCATAGAACATTGCATAAGTTGCAAATATTATACCACATCTT
The DNA here is from genome assembly GCA_010110895.2 of Picea sitchensis. Lineage (NCBI taxonomy): Eukaryota > Viridiplantae > Streptophyta > Pinopsida > Pinales > Pinaceae > Picea > Picea sitchensis. The sequence goes on from SNQJ01S0037661.1 coordinate 36,698, forward strand.
ACAAGTCTCATTAATATTAATTTTTCTTCCTTAGGTTGAAGCTAGAAAACACCGTCTTGCACTTATTTTCTTATTATATTTGTTTTTTGAGAATCCACATTTAAATACCTTCTCACTTGTGTTATTTCATTATATTAATAATGATAGTTATTTCAAACTTTTATTATTATTTTTACAACAACCATTAGTAACTAGTTTTTTGGCATCATTGCATGCATAATCTATCTATCTAATCTATTTTTTTTAAGGTCACGACCAATCCACACCAAATTGGTGTATGAGACCCCCTTGTTTGTGGGATAGGGACCCCCCCCAGGTCAGACCAATCCACACCAAATTGGTGTATGAGACCCCCTTGTTTGTAAAGTCTATGGAGGTATACATACCCTACCCCCCTCTGGATTTGAACTTGTAACCTCTTAAGAGGAAACACATGTTCTTAACCATTAGGCCCACTCAGGGTTTATGATTGGTGGATTGTTTTTGTACAATGATTGGATCTCTGAAAAATTGAGGCATATAAAGAAATTCGAACCTCTTATTTAGTGATTTTCAAAATTGAAGCTGTGTGCAAAGTGCTATATTAAAGTTTTATGTTGTGCTTGGGATCTATACCATGACCCTTACCACCACACGTTTTGAAACATAGTTGAAAAAGACATTTAATTATAGTTTACACTCATAACTCCATTTATAATTGTCAAAACATGATTGATTATATTATATTTGGGGTTTACAATGATAATCCACTCATAAGATATGATGAATATAAAATACAAATTTATAAAACATATTTTGAAAAATTCCTTACTATAAGATAAAAAAAAATCTAAAATAATTTTCATATCAAATTTAATAAATAACTTTTTATTTTAGTTTTCAACTATGTAATTTTTTTTATAATAATCTATTTTTAAGGTCACAACCAAGCCATGTTCTTAACCATTAAACTTTTCTAATCCTTTATACTCTTGTTTTAAGAGTTAAAAAGAACTTCAATCACAATTTTTGACCCCTATGATATGGTAGTTGACATAGGTTCAAATTGCCAACACTTAGTTATATACTTCGCTCACTTTTCGCACGGTATAAATTATAAAATATTTTTTATGCAAACAAATGTATCGTTCGCTCATTTAATAATTCACTATTTTTTCTCAACGTATAAATTATAAAATATTTTTCTGTAAACAAATTTATAGTTCGCTGATTTTTTGCGGCCGTATAAATTATAATTTATTTTTTAAAACAAATTTATAATTCGCTATTTTTCGCGACCGTTTGAAAAATAAAATACTGTTTATGTAAACAAATATATAGTTCGCTCATTTAATAATATCGCTAATTTTTTGCGACCGTATATTATAAAATATCATGTTATGTAAACAAATGTATAGTTTGCTCATTTAATAATTCACTAATTTTTCGGCACCGTAATTTCAGTTCGCTAAATTTTCGCGACCGTATAAATTAAAGAATATATTTTTATGTAAACAAATGTAGAGTTCACTTATAAGTTCAAATTGTCAGTTCTAGTTAATTTGCAACTTTATAATAATAATAATAATTTATTTTTAAGGTTACATTTAAGCCAGAGCAAATTGGTGTATGAGAATCTCTTGTTTGTGGGATAAGGGATCTTTTCTGCCCAGCGATTTCAGTGATAAAGTTTTCAGAGGTATGCATACCCTACCTTTTTTGGATTTGAATTTATGAATTCTTAGGAGAAAATACATGTTCTTAACCATTAAACTCTATTTAACCAATCCTGTGACGACATGAATCTAACTAATTACGTCGAAAGGCGTACACCTATTGACAATGGGCAGATTTAATAGGGGTTTAGTGCTTAATAAGTTTTCTATGGACAGTATTAAATATGACTGGAATATTCTTAGTAGTCACACAAAATAAATGGCTGTGATTTCAATCATTAACTTCCTAGCTATTATAAAGATATCAGTTTATGTGTTTACTTTTTTACATTTACCTAATCATATTTAAAAATAACTTTGATAGCTAACTGATTGCCAAGTAAGTGATTAACAAAAATTAAAATATTAACACCAGATAAATGAAGCCCAACAATTTATTTGTTAATAGATAATAAAATTTAATATATTTTTTTAAAAATTCATTTTATTTTCTCAACCTTTTGGCGTTCACCAACAACTATTTTGCTGCTGTGCTAGTCCTATAACAATTGATTTAACTGTTTAAATAGATAATTGTTGATAGATAGTTTTTGGCAGTGACCTCAACTATCGTCACTATCCAATGTATAGTTCGCTAATTTTTCGCGATCGTATAATATCCAATATTAAATCTTCATAACCATTAATATGTTTATTTTGATGAAATGAACCTATCTAATTTTCCGCGACCGCATCTAATTTTTTTTAACTGTTTACTTCAGTAACTGTTGGGACTGTGAGACAGTTGTCGTCTCTTTTTTTTTTTGGGCAGTGACCTCAGCTGTCGTCTCTATCTTGGGAATCTTCGAAGGTTTGTCGTTGTCAAATAGTTTTGGCCGGGCTCCTGCGACGGTCACGACAATTTTATCAAAGGTTTAAATTTTGTCTACTTTTTGACGGATCACCACGTAAAGGGCAATTTGCCCGTAAAATTCCATCGCTGGAAGCTGACACCACACAAATTATCGGGAATCCTGTAGGCTTCTTGCTCGGACGGGCTTTTCCCTCGGTAATTCTTTATTCACGTGGGTATATAAGAAAAAAAGCAACCAAAATAACAACCTCTGTTAATTGATGGGACTAATCTAAAAGCAGTTCTGGCAGTTTTAGTATTTGATGTTATACAGTATATTTAATTCTAAAATGTATTGGAATTAAAAAACGTTTGGTGTAATATGTGTTTTTTCTTAAAAGTTATAATTTTAAATCTATTAAGAAGTTATAAATTCAAATCTAGAGGGAGTAGAGTATGTATACATTTCTAAATTTTATTAGTCAAATAGTTAGGTGGAGAAAATCCCATGTCCCGTCATACATCAAATGTAGTTTGATCCCTAACCTAAAAAATATATTATTATTATTATTTATATAATTTCAAATCACTACTGTTGATTGTTGTTGATTATTGAATCAGATTTATATATAGATTGTCAATACATCACAAGCATGGTAAATTTGAAAGAAATTCCAGCCCTGGTTAATTCCAGTTCCGGTTGCGGGTCATTCCTGCTGAAGAAGTCTTGGCTATTTACTATATAAATGGATCAGTAGCTGGTGGAATTATAAACTTCAGTTCATTCAGGCCCCATTGCATCCTGCTCACATGCCCACTTCTATGGACGCCGTTGATCATGTCGTGGCTAATGGCGGGCAGCAGATCAACTCGT
>SNQJ01S0037661.1:53837-80666 GCA_010110895.2 Picea sitchensis
GAAAAATTGTAAAAGAGTTATGAATATGTTGTAGGTTATTCCATGTATGAAAGTATAATTTTTTTTTTACACTTAATGCATATGTTTAAGTTAGAAAATATCATTTCATAGTACCCCATGGAGAGGTGCTACATTTGGTATCAAAGCGAAGTTTGAAAACTAGGACCATAAGGGCCATAGAATGTCGAAGGTGTGCAACAAGTTTCTTCTTTTTAACTATTGAGAAATCTTAGAAAATAGTTGCACTACTCTAAAACTAGTATGGCCACCAAAACTTATCCTTGGTACATATAGTGAATCCTTTAACCCAATTGAACACAAGATAAACAAAATTTACAAATTTGGGTACCTTAAATTTATGCTCACCTATTTCAAACACCTAAGAGTATGCATTAATTTAATTGTCAAGAATCTAAACATTGATCAAAAGGATAAACCATAAGATGAAAACATAAATCAATATGAAACTTTTATCATGATTCTACATAAAACCTTTAAAAACCAGAAAACGAGCAGTGAAATACACAACCAATCGCTCGAAGTGGAAGTGAATTTTTGAATACCACAAAGGGAAAGTCTCTCAAACCCCCTCAATTTCTGTGAAAAGATCCCAGCAACATAAATCATATGTGGATATTTAGTTTTTTAATGGAATGAAGATAAGAATAATGTTGGACTAAGCATACACTGACTCTTTGCACAAGAAATTTAAAAACAAAAATGGGCTATCGGTCCAATTTTTCTAGCTTAGAGTCTGGAACCTTGGTTATTTTGAACACATTTTTTTTTTCTGTGGTCACTAGCTCCTTCAAGCATGTTTAGGATGCATGCACTTTCCTTAACTGTGATTTTTTTTTTTCATCTTTTGGGGTGTGGATAAAAAATTTCATAGCTAAATTAAACGCATGATTTCCAACTTTGTACTGAATATTTGTAAGGGGGCGTCATAATGGTGTGAGTATTAGAGAATTTCCCTCCTGAGATTCATGACCAAGTGACTGGTTTGATTCCTAATTGTTCTTGTTCTTGTCTAATTGCCTAATTGCCCACAATTATGCAATTATAGACTAAACTCTTTCGATGTTCTTGTCTTATTGCCCACAATTATTTCGTATTCCAGACTAAACTCTAGCAGCAAAGCCCTCCAACCAAATCCAGGAAGCATTTTAAATCCAATAATGTTGAATTTTCTTCAGGGCTTATTCTCCCTCAACAAATGTGGTCCCTCCTCAGTTAGTTGCGAACCCATTGAAATCCACCTTCATTTCCCAAGATTTACCACTGCCTGCTTGAGATGATGTTTTGCAACCTAAATAGTCTAGGTACATAATGAGATGGAACCCCCTACAATGGGTTCCTATGGCTAAAAGATACCATCCCTGTACCAAATGCTCTATGCATGTCATCTATCCATTTAAAAAATAAGATGAGATTTCTGATGATTGGATCTGGCCAAATTAATATGGTGGTCATTATGTCAGAAGTGATGATTGTAAGGACATTGCTAGAATATCACTTACTCTATGGACGTATCCCACTTGGATCTTATCTTGCAATCAAGCCACCCACTTCACTCCTTTGTGGCCAATAGGTTCATGTGACCTACAAAGAGGACTAACACCATTAATCATTGAAAAATGGAGGAATCGACAACACTGTGATTGAGACTTGATGATGGCAGTGTTAATTGATGACACTCACAGGGAAATATAAAATTATAAATTTTTATTATTGTTGTTTGACAACCACAACACACAATTTTGTTTATTATTGTTCTACCACAATGAGAATAAGAAGTCAAGGAAGAAGAGGAGGTCGTGGAGGAAAAATAAGTGACCACATTAGGATGGGATATAAGTTAGGTTTTCCATTCATATTGAAATCTAGAGAATGTATGGATTGAAATAACAATAAGCCGATCAATCAAGGGAACTTAAATTTTATATGGAAATTGCATGCAAGCATGCATATGCCCTTTTAAAAAAGATACAGTCAATGGGTTGAGCTATGATGTGATGTGGGTGTTTTGGATACCAAATAAAGTGTGTTTAAACATGTCGTGCAAATTACAGTTATGTCTATACGTATTGGATGATGTGATATAAATTTTCAAGCCTCTAATTTGACAACTTGTAGAATGTATTTTGAGTTTAAAGACATTTGATAGGTAACTTAGATTTGACATCCAACCATTTAAGTTACCTATAGTAGGTTGTAGGTGCTAGGTGGTTTATAGGAAAGGGAGGTTAAACTTATAAGATCACTTTGAAGGACTCTTCACTTTGACAAGTCAAAAGAAAATAAAATGTTTCATAATACAACTAGATAGTCTTTGAAGGTTTGATGATCTGGTTACATCTATAGATTAGACATATTTATTTAATAAGCATTGTGTGACAAGATTTAACACGGTACCAAGTAATAATTAATATACAACATGGTGGAATGTAACGCTCATGAATACGCATATGGATATTTTTTCAAATGACTTCTATGTAATACAAGTGTTGCATGGCAGTGGAGTCCCTGCCAGGTTGGGATGGGAGTTAATGTGAGGTAGTAGAGACATGTGGGTAGAAAGTTGAAGTAGATGTGGTTTGCATGCAGAACATAGTAAAGTAAATATATAGTTTTATACATATGAAATATGTACTTTTATACATACGAAATATGAACTTGTATAAAGTATATATTTAGATTTATACATACGAAATTTGTACTTTTATAAAGTATGGGGATGAGATTTTATAGAGCATGCACAGAGCCCTCATTGCATACTTAGCCAGTTTTTGGATCGCGGGTTCTCAGGGTGGCAGGTTCAAAGTTGGGGCTTTTATGTTCTGTGGCCTACAAATAGCACCGATAGTTCCGCGATATACAAAAGACATGTAGAGTGGCAGACTATAGAAATTTATCAGAAATTAATAATGTCAGTTATACAATACAATAGTAATAAGGTCTGTTACATAGGTTCGTGGAGAAAAACACCAAAAAATTAGCATTGTCGAACTATTTTTCTTTAAAACTAAGGCTTTTCTTGGACAAAAAAGATATAACATTGCCAAATTGGTTTTCTTTGCACACGTTTTATAGAGCATGGATGGAGCGGTCATTCCATACTTAGCCAGTTTTTGGATCGCGGGTTCTCGTGCTGTCGGTTTAAAAAATGGGCCTATGTTGTTCCGTGCCCTATACAAATTGACAAGCGGGCTTGCGAACTATACAAACTTATTATAAAATAAATAATGTCTATTACAAATCTCTGGAAATTACATCAACATTTAAAACATCAATGTCATTGAAGACCATATACATGAGACAATAATTTATAGAAGATTATAGCATTGTACAAAGATTATAGTAATTTGTATAATGCTATAAATCTTCATACATTTTTTACTGAACAATTATGGAGTTGCAGGTTGGCAAAGTCCCAGGTTCACACTTTTCATGTCCAGTGTGTTATGTGATATACATTTTGCACCAAAGACTTCTGTCATATACATTTTGCAGCGAACAATTCTGTGATATACATGACATAGAGCAATTTATAGAATATTATAGCGTTGTATGGAGATTTAAAGTAATTTATATAATGCTATAACATGTCTTAGTTAATGAATAGTATAAGCAATTTTTTAAATTTTATTCAATATTTTTTTTATTATAAGTAAGATTGTATAAAAGTTTGTCAAAATGAAGGAGTATGGAGAATTTCCATGGTTTCAAGATATAAATACTGAGTTTCCCCGAGGGAAAACCATCTCAGCCAGCCAAACCGCTTCATAACTTAAGTGTAGATTGTCACTGATGCAAAAAGAGTTCAAAATTCTGGCTCGTAAGGGTGGGTGCTAGAACTATGGGAAGTGTAGATAGCCTAATTATAATAACCATGGACAAATGCATGAAAGTTCGTCATGCACATGACAAAAAAACAGAAAAAAACAACAGAGTTCACTGGTATGGGTTGTAGTGCGGTGACATGACCATGCAAAAGGTGCAAAATGTCATGTCCCCGGGAGGAGGCGACTCCTCCTGGACTGGTGTGCGGTCCAGTTACATAGTGTTCTTCGTCTCTGATGGCAGGTTCTCTTCCTTATGGACGTCCTCCGGGCGTGATGGAAGCCTCTGGTCCTCACAGTCTGTGTCTGCGTGGACCAAATTTTCCAGTGGAAACACTGGTGCCCAGGTTGTTGTTGCTTGGGCTTTTGCTGATTGGGCTACCTCTGGTGCGAGGAGATGAGCACCTTGTAATGCGGAGAGCAACTGCAGGAGTCGAGAGGCTTTGTTGTCCAGGGTCTGTAAGCGGAACCGAAGGTCGTCCATGTCCCGACACAGGTCGAATACCATTCTCTGAACCAGTGCAAGGCCTATTTGCCACTGGCATTCTGCGTCATCGTTGGAACTCGCTCGAGATTAGGGTTTTTGTCGCAAATTTTGACTGCCTTCCGGACCATCCCTCTGAAATTGGGTGTCATGAAGCTGGTCCTGAAGCAACTGGGTGGTCGGAGAGTTGGGAGAGGCCAAAGGGCTTGGGCGTGAAATAGATGTCAAATTGGCTAAAGGTCCTGGGTTGTTGTTCAACGAGGCCCCTTAGCAGTCCATCTCCTCCATTTTGTTGGAAAGGGATGCAGGAAGGGGCGGGAGAGATGCGGGAATTTGAGTTGACTGTGCCAGGGAGGAGGACGAGGTGGCTGAAGAGGAGGAGGATAATAGGCAGGGAGAAGGTAGGGGCACAAGACCAGGCGGGGTCAGTTTGGATGACAGGTTGGTCAGCCTTTGGACTTCCTTTGTAGCCGGGGCATCTCCGGGACAGTGGGAGAGCGAAAATGTGGCAGGAACAGAGCAGGGAAGGACAAATGCAGAGCAGGGAAAGGCTGGGCAGGAAGCTAAGCTATGAGAAGAAAAAGCAGGAAATAATGAGCCATCTAGACTCATTGGAGCAATTGAAATAGGTCGAGCAGTTGGTGAGGTTCCATAAATGGCCGCACGCACAGAGTAAAGGTGCAGCGAGGGTGCTGGTCCGTCGAAAGGATGTGAAGGCAGAGCAGGGTGCATTGAGAGTAATGGTGTCATGCCTCGAGAAAGTTGAACTTGAACTGATTAGGCAGTTGGGAGTGAGTGGCACGTGGTCGTCACATCGTCGGTGCCACGGAGTATCGCTCCTGGTTGCTCCGCTCGACGCGTGTTCTCTACTAGCACCCCATCCGCGGGAAAGGGAATAAATGCAAAGGAGTATAGACACGTGGGCAGGAAGTTGAAGTACATGGGTACGTATGCAAAAAACTGGGGAAAATAATGATAATGTGGGTTACATAGGTTTCTTGACAAAAAACAACAAAAAAAATTAGCATTCTTGCACACAATAGAAATTGAAATTTATGAAATGAAACATTCCTAAATAGCATAATTTATACATACAAAATATGTAATTTTACAAGGCGGAGTCCTGATTCAATAGTTAGCGAGATTTTAGAAGGCGACTTCTCGGGATGTTTCTGTTCTTCCATGCCCTACAAAAAGCAGGGATAGTTCCGTGATTTACAAATTGACAATCAAATTTGTGGACTATTAGAATCTTAAGGGCATGGTGTCCAAAAAATTTAGCATTTCCGAAGTACTATTATTTAGATATGCTTTGCATACGATTGTGGGAAAAATACACAGAAATAGTAGTAACGTGCTGGTGCGCTAAAATTCGAGCTTTGTTGTTCCATGGCCTACAAATTGCACCCAGAGTTCCACGACATACAATTTGACAATTGGAGTTGTGGACTATTTGATATTTAAGGGCATACGTATGTTACAAAGAAGAGTTGCTAGATACCAAATATGTAATTTGATTAAGTAGATATATAGACCATTATGGCTCTCAGGCTGGTAGGATGAAAATTGTGCTCCCATAGGTTCATGGACAAAAGCATAAAAAGACTACCAATACCGAATTAGTTTTCTTTAAAACAAAGTCACATGAGCTTCATTCTGGGTTGTCGGGGTGGTGGGCTGAAAATTGAGCTACTGTTGTTCCATCGCCTACAAATAGCACCGAGAGTTCCACGAAATACAAATTGAGAAGTGGTTTTGCAGACTATTTGAATTTTTGGATCGCGGCTTCTCGGGTTGTCGGGCTGAAAATTGGTTTTCTGTTGTTCTGTGCCCTACAAATAGCACTGAGAGTTCCACGATATACAAATTGACAAGCGGTCTTGCGGACTATTTGAAATTTTGGATCACGGGTTCTCGGGCTAGGGGGATGAAAATTGGCCTTCTGTTGTTCTGTGGCCTACAAAAATCAAATATGTAATTTAATGAAGTAGATATATAGAGCATGCACGAAAGCTTCATTCCGGGTTGTCGGGATTGCGGGCTGAAAATTGGGCTTCTGTTGTTCTGTGGCCTACAAATACCACCGAGAGTTCCGCGATATACAAATTGACATGCTGATTTGAGGACTAGAATTTTTGAATGGCGGGTTCTCGATCTGGTGGGCTGAAAATTGGGATTTTGTTGTTCTGTGGCCTATAAGTAGTCCGTAGAGTTCCGCGATATACAAATTGACAAATGGACTTCTGGAGTATTTGAAATTGAAAGAGCTCGTGTCGAACAAGTTTAGCATTCCCGAATTAGTTTTCCTTTTTACATATGTTGTTGGAGTAAGAAAAAATAAATAGTACTGACATCTGTTACATAGGCTGGTGGAGAAAAGTATGACACAAATATGATTCCCGAATTAGTTTTCTTTAAAAACGTGGCTTCTCGACTTAGGCATTTTTTGGATCGCGGGTTCTTGGGTTGGGGACCTGAAAAACGAGCTTTTGTTCTTTCGTGTCGTACAAATAGCACCAGTAGTTCTAGGATATACAAATTGAGAATCAGACTTGCGGAGTATTTGAATTTTAAGGAGCTCGTGTCCCAAAAATTCAACATTCGTGAATTAGTTTTCTTTACATAGGTTTTACATACGCTGGTGGAAAAGAGGGAAAAAAGTATAGTACTATTGTCTGAAGGACGAAAAATAGCATTCCCAAATTAGTTTTCTTTAAAACAAGGGCTCCTCGACACAAGAAATTGAAATTTATGAAATTATAGGTTCCTGTAGACCATAAACTATACATAGAAAATACATAATTTTTTAAAGTAGACATTTACTTTTATAGATAAGAAATATGTACTTTCATAAAGTATGGGGATGATATTTTATAGAAAAACGACGGAGCCCTCATTCCATGTCCTACAAAGAGCAGGCAGAGATATGCGGTGTACAAATTGAGAAGCATGCTTATGGACTATTTTAATTTTAAGGGCCTTTGTGACAAACATTATGTAGGACATGTTGCAGAGATGCAAGAAATCACAGTCTTTTTATGTTTGAGTAGAAAGAAAGTAGTGAACACAATTTTACGACATTTATATAAAAAAAATAATAAAACGTGTTACATATTGCTGAAAATTTAAAGAAACACACACACACACACACACACACACACACACACACACACATATATATAAGTGAAATCTGATATCTGAAATTTGAGTAAGTTATTTGTGTCATAGTCCAATCTGAAAATGAAAAATCTAGGAACACATAAAAATAGGAGGAAAACTAGCCTTCCTGAATTAGAGCATAGACGAAACCCTCATTCCATACTTAGCCAGTTTTTGGATCACGGGTTCTCGGGCTGGGGACCTGAAAAGTGGGTTTCTGTTGTTCCATAACCCTCAAATAGCATTGCGAGTTCCATGATGTACAAATTGATAATGAGACCTGCAGACTATTTGAATTTCAAGGGGTTCGTGTCCCAAAAATTTAACATTCGGGAATTACTTTTCTTTACATAGGTTTTACACACGATGGTGGATAAATGTACAAAAAATGTAGTACCAATGTCTTTTACACAGGGTGGTGGATAGGAGGACCAAATAAATAACATTCCCAAATTAGTTTTCTTTAAAATAGGGGCTCGTGGATACAAGAAATTGGAATATATCAAACTATAGGTTCATGGAGAGAATAAATTGTACATAGCAAAAACATAATTTTTTAAAGTAGATATTTACTTTTAGACATACGAAATATGTACTTTTATAGAGCATGTATGGAGCCCTCATTCCATATAGTGTGACGGAGCCCAGATTACATACTTAGGTAGTTTTTGGAGCGTGGGTTGTCGAGCTGGTGGGCTGAAAATTGAAAAAAAATGAAACATGTTACATATTTCTAGAAATGTAAAGAAACATATATATGTGTGAAATATGATATGTTGAATTTGAGTGAGTGATTTATGTCATACTTTATTTTGAAAAAGAAAAAAGAGAATAGAGATAAAACAAACATAATGACTTCACATTCAGCATAGCTGAAGATAAAAAAATCCAGGAAGACATAAATATATAAGGAAACAAAAGAAATAGTTTTATTTGGAATATATGAAAAAAATAATAGTTTGTTACATATCCCTGGAAATGTATATGCGTTTTTCATATAGACTGGGATTGAGGCTCCCGCGGACCATAACATAAATATGTACAAGAAATAGGAGTGTGGAAAGAAGTTGGACACGCTAGAATGTAATTAGGGATGATTTTAAGGATGGAAATTTATTTTAAAATGTAGAAACCTTGGCGAATCTTACTAATTCTTCAAAAGCCAACTATAAATCATTGGCGATATTTTTGTAAAAATATTCAAATTTCTAAGGATTTTATGTAGTTTTTATAAATTTTTGGCTATTTTTAAGGTAAAATAATTTTATCCTATAGAATTTGGGCGAATCATTTTTAAAATAGCGAATCTCGTTTTTGGAAAAACCATGGAAAATTAGCCCATGAGCGAAATTTAACCCCTAAAATCATCCATGAATGTAATACCTGAAAAGTAGAAATGGGAAGATCAGTTTTTGCCTATAGATTTCTACTCAAAAAAGGAATAACTGGATTGATAAAGAAAGGACTATCACTATACACTTACAAGGAAGGTACGTATAAGTAATTTTTGTGTTTGGTTGGTCATGCCTTTCCCTGTTGGTTTTTGTGGGCAACCCGCTTCAATAACTGGATTGATACACAGAGGATTTATGCATTTTCCTGTTGGATTTCGTGGTTGATCCACTTCAATTTCTCTTCAATATAACTTCTCAATGGGGCGACGTTGATGTCATTGCAGATTCAAATGTTGAAAACTTAATTTTCTAATTCGCTCAGATCAATTGAAAGTTTACACAAACCTTCATGAATGTCTCCATTCTGTAGCGAATACCTGACTAGCTAATTGTCCACCTCTTCTTCATGATATTCAACAATTCTGTAAAAATTTTCTAAAGACAAGGCCTTCAAATTATCAACTTGTTGATCAAAATCTTGCTTGGTTAACATCAATGAGTTGAGGATTAAGATGGGGTCCTGGAAGCCGTTTGTCTTTCCTGCTAAGTCTATTTTGGTGAGCTTTGTGAATAATGTTTCTTTCTTTGATATTGCTTGCTCAAACGATTGCACGATTAGGTACAGGTTCTTCACTTTTTGTTTCCAGCATGCTTCTAATTGAGTGAGCCTTTTATTGGATGGGAGATCATGTTGTCTTCTTATCGTCTCTAGCATGTTGTTGACATGAAAGGCGAAAGGGATGACTGAGTGCACATAGAAAGTTTCTTCATTCTTTAAATCCGTATGCAGAATTAGGAGCAAGTTATGTGCCCTGCTCCCCAGGGAATCCATATTCTGTGATGTTTCTCAGGCCTTGGCAATCAATTCTATTCTTTTGTTGATATTTTTCTCCACATATCCTCTATAGGATGCGAGGAAGCTGAAGGACCCTTTTAGACTTGTTTCAAGGGTGCATATAGTCGCAGGCATGGTTATTTCCATGGAACTGCCAAGCAATGGCATAGGAAACAAAGCTTCCTCTAATTCCTTAATTTGGTTCTTTAGTATGGCATTTTCGGCTTCAATGACTCCAACGGAATCATAAAGAGCATCTCTGGTTGCCCTGTGAAGTTCATAGATTTTGGATGCATGCATATTGGCAAGGTCAAGTTCTGAACGATGTTTTCTTTTCTTATTTTTTACATCTCGTTTTTCAATGATTAATTTTTTTGATTCGGTTTCAAAAACAATGCTCTGGAATACGAAGGATTCATCTTCATCAAAATTTTTGGTACCAACCATGTACATTGAGAAGGTATGTTGAATTTCATGTGCAGGTTGATCAAGGTTGCAAAATATGCTTTCCAGATCAGTGTCTAGATCCATGTTTTGACGGTAAATTTTGGGCTGCTCCGCCTCCCCTACAATTCTTTTTCTATTCTTCTGCATGGGAAGCTCTTGAGGAAGATGTTCACTGCATCTCTAAAAAAATGTTGTGGAGCTACTAGAAGTAGTTTATCAAAAGGTTGGTTGGCTCCAGACGCTGCTTGAAATGAAGAAATGGAGGGGAAAATATAACCCCCCGCAAACATTGCTTCAATGCGTGAGAATATAAAATCTCCTCATTAATGACAATATCTATGCATGTTGTATGGTGACCTGTTAGAAGTAAAGCGTAGTTATTTCAAACTTAGAAGTGTGAAGGTAAGGGTTACGAAGAAGAACATTTAAGGATTGGAGGTTTCGTGAATGAACCAATATGGCGGCGTGCAAATGACATTGCATGGTATTTGAAATTAAGACTGGGAAGCGATTGGAGGTTTCATGAAGGAAGCAAGCTGGCAACATGTGAATGACATTCCATGGCATTTGAAATTAAAATTGGGAAGGGAGAAGAAAATGCTTCGCAAAAATTGCACTAATGGAAAAACTTCTCGAGCCTTGCGCGCATCAATGACATCTTAGATGGTAGTTACACGATGACCTGTTAGCATTAAAGATTTAGAAAGAAGACATATATACACACACATATATAAAAACAATATTTTTTATTATGCACACGCGCGAAGGTAACGACCACGGGGAAGAGGAAGCAAGGAAGGAATGGCCAAGTCTGAAAGTGAATGGTTCAGGATCGTGGGTTCTAGGGCGGGCGGGTTCAAAAGAAGGCCTCTATTGTTCGGTGTTCTACAAGTAGCACACAAAGTTCCACGATATACAAATTGAGAAGCGGACTTGCGGGATGATCTAGATTTGATAGACCATATACAGTTTCTGGATCGCGGGTTTTCGGGCTAGCAGGGTAAAAAACGATGCTCTATTGTCCGGTGCCTTGCAAATATCTTATGATAATAAATTGAGAAGCAGATTTGCGAGGTGACCAGCTCAAGATTCTACTCCAGGGCTGGTGGGCTCCCACAAACGAGAAATACATATTTGCGGGCTGTACATTGGGTCAATTTCCGCCATATAGATATTGGGTTCTTGAGCTGGCGGGTTCAAAATTGCCTAAGTAAAGCAAAGGGATCCGTCCAACTCCCACTGCACATTTCATAATTCATGTGCAACACCAATTCTGTGATTACCATATCAGTGTGTGTAGAAATGAGGCAAAAGTAAATATGTGCCTTTATAAAGTATGGACATGAGATTTTATAGATCGTGTACCGATATCGCATTCCATACTTGCGGGTTCTCGGATGGGAGGGGTCAAAAAATAGGCCTCTATTGTTCCATGTTTTATAAATAGCACATATAGTTCCACAATATACAAATTGACAAGCAGACTTGTCGGGTGGCTGAGAATTTATAGAGCATGTACAGTTTGTGCATCGTGCATTGTCGGGTTGGCGGGGTTAGAAACGAGCCTCTATTTTTCGGTGCCCTACAAATTTCTTATGATGCACAGATCCCTTATTCCATACTTAGCCACTTATTTGGATCACGCACTTGGGAGCTGAACACTGTGCCTCTAATGTTCTATGTCCTGCAAATAGAAATTATAGTTGGGCGATATACATATTGACAAATGGACTTGCGGGTTGGCTGTCTCAACATTGCAGTTCTGTTGGATGGCGGACGTGCAACATAGCGACTTCTCTGCGCTAAAAAAAAAAAAAACATACCTGCAAACAAGTTTGACAAATTTAGAGAAAGTAAAGGAAAAACTATTTACTATGGAACACAGGAAGAAAAAGAATGTACCTTTGTATTGATTCATGTACATCTCTGGGTAAGAGTTCTTTGCGCCTTCTAGTTTTCCTTTATGTTTCTATCAACAAAAGTAAAAAACAAAAGTGATATGAACATAAGCTCAGATGTTAAGAAAAAGGAAACTACTATGTACATATACAAAAAAAAAAATTGAATAAGATGAATAGATGAATAGAGTCACAAATAGTTTTTTTGAGAATGTACCTTATTTTTTCCTTTTTTTCACAATGTGTGTTTTATAATTAGAGTAGAAGACCATCTGTATGCTCACCAGAATTCTATGTGTAGAAATCAGGGATATATATATGCTTTGAAACATAGAAATATGAGTTTGCAATAAGTTTGATGTATATGTCATAATTCAAGTGCAATACCAATTGTATCATGATCAGACCAATATGTGTCTAAGACAAACATACTGCATTGAGAAATGGGCACATTGGACCAGACATGGTCAATAAGTGCGTTTTGCAGATGGGTTGTGTTGTTTAGAAGAAAGTGCAGACTGTATTTGCACATGTAGTTTTGCAATTCTTTTGTTCTGCCAGTATTTTGTAGCATGTCAATATTGAAGTCTCCTACAAGTACAATGAATTCGTTCAGATGGAAATGGTCCAATGCATTGGAAATAACATTTACTATGTTGGAGAATGTTGCATGGGGAGCAGCGTACAGATTTAGTATTGCAACTTCTGTTCCATGGGAAATCTTTTTGGCAAGCACCAGTTCAACATTCTTTTCTTAGATATGTATGTGGTCCAAAATTGATACATTTTTTTTCACCAGTATCATCAGCCCATGTGTAATGTAACTTGATATGCAATTGTGATTTGGGAATTGTTTGTTCTACATGCATAATGCCATGTGTGTTTCCTACAAGCACATAATATCGGATCGCATTAAATCATATTCATTCAGTATATCATCCATGTGTGCATTTAAGTTGCGTTTGTTAAGCGAGAGAATTGATACAAATGAATTTGTTTGTATGGATTGGTAATCATAATGCAATTGCCATTTTGCAATGGTCCTGAATCGTTCCATCTCAATATCAACTTTCTGTTTCACTTTGAAGTTATCTTTTTTCAGAGGACTTAGTAAATACAAGGAGTCTATGCTTTTGACACGGGATAGTGTTGTGTATACAAGTCCATGTATCTAAATTCCAGCAGGCTGAAATGCAACATTATTAGGTGTTAGTCCTTGTGATCTGTGGACTGTACATGCACATGCAAGTTTAATCAGAAACTGTTTGTGAATCTTCAGTCGACCTGTCTTTATTGATGTCGATACTGGCTTTGATATTTGCAAAATAGGAGTCCAATCGCTTGTAGTGTTTGAATTATATAGATAAGACAACTTGCTTGCTTGTTGCTTGCCTATATGCAGTTCATGGAACTTAATCCAAAGGAAATCTACTTTTTATGTCTTTGTATAGCCTTTCAATATTCCATCTACACCATTCACCAAGCCATCCTGTGAATCATAGTTACAGGCATACATTTCAGCTAGCATTTCTAATTTCAGTGCAAGGTGCAAAGGTAAAGTGACTGAATGTTCATGACATGGGATATTTCCATGGTTGTCTTCTTCTAAGTCAATCAAATTGATGATGATATCATCGCCAAGCATGAGCGACAACATGTGTCTATTGTGCTTTGCAATATCCTTATTTATGTAGAACAGGTCAGGGAACATTGGATCTATTGGTGTAGGCCGTAAGCACCTCAAATTGATATAGGTCAAGTCATCATATGTTTGGCTATTTGTGTGCATTCTATTCAAAATTGAAATGAATGTTTAATCTGTCTAGTGCATTGTAGTATGCAACTCAAAGCATTTAATATTGTCCTCCCAAAATTCATGGGTCATTATTTCCATGTTAACGATAGGTTGTTCAAATATCAAAGAATCTTGGATGGGTTGTGCCTGGTAAAGATCGCCACAGAAGATCATGTCAATGTTTCCAAAGTATTTGGTCTGCACATGTTTTATGCTTCTTAGTTGGCTGTCAATGGAATACAAGAATCGACTGCCAATCAAAGATGCTTCATCTATAAAGACAAGTTGGAGTTCCTCGTAAAGATTAGATAATGTATCCAACATTTCCTTGCATGCTGTGACTTGTTAAACGACATTAAAAATGTAGAGTGGACTGTTGTTCCACCAACATTGTATGCAGATTTTCCTATGTATGCAACTATTAGGCCCTTTGGTTTCATAGGATCAGAGAAATTGTTTGAATCATAGATTCGTATAAGAATTTGGAACAATGCTTTAGCTGTGAATGTCTTGCCTATTCCTGCTCCTCCTATAAGGAACACGTGCACAAGACTATTCATGTTCAACCGTTTTTTAAGGGCAATGTCCTTTACAATTGTTTGTTGTTTGTGATTCAACAGACATCTTATTTTGTGGTATTCATTATTTTCAATCAGGAAATGATGTTTTGTAACTTGAAAACCAAGGTTGATACGTTTTTCACTTCCAATCGCTGGAGGACGAGGAAAATCCGCTTGTAAGTCATATGACTCGGAAGGAGTTCTGGTTTTTTTTGGGTTTCTGAATGTTTCATCATGATTGCCATGGTTTTTTAGGTCATCAAGTGCAACTTCTATATCACCCCATGTTGGATTAACATTGTAGGTAAATCTAGCTTCATTGATATGCATTATAGTCTCAAAGGCAACATATGCAGCCTCCCATGTAGAGAAGTTATGTATTAATGTCTCTTCGTTTTCATGGAATGGAACGTACAACAACATTTTTTATCTACAATAGTTTTCATAGTCACAATGTTTATTGTATTTGACAAACCGTATAATAGAGGGTTTTTTTTCTTTTTGATATGGGTGTACCATTTTTTTTGTAATGTGATACAAATTCTGCGAAGCAGATATGCCTAATAGGAGATGGACGCTGGATGTAATAATCAATAATAGAGTGACATATGACGTCCTTTGAATTTTCAAGCTCTTGTTGCAGTAAAACCGATGGTTTAAGCATAAATGTGTGTTTTTCAAGTGGAGATGTGTTTATGAAGACACATTTTCTTGAACTACAAGTGAGGGGCAAAAAAAGGGCAATGTGAACTGCTTGTTGAGCAAACATTTGTTGAAGATTAAGCAATGTATTGCCAAGGGTGTGTATCATTTGTATGGCATCAATATGATTTCTTTCATGTTCTTTGCATATTTTTCTGAATGCAGATGTCATAGATTTGTCAATCTTCATCATATATGAGGTGCAGTAGGATTCTGCAGCATATGCATTCAGCACGTACTATGCATCTGTCTTTTCTTTCCACATAACTGGTATGTCCTTGGAGAAACTATTGTTCCAAATATGGGAGATTTTTCATTTTAGGAAAAGTTTTGGTTGCCTAAGCGTTATTTGTATGGCTTGGATGTACTCATATTCTGATAGATTTTCTTGTGTCAAGAAGGAATCAAAGCTCATCATTTCGTCAAATCCTCCTTGTTCTAGAAATGTGAACAAGGATTTAGATTTCTCAACAACAACACTGTCCTCTAAACTAACTAGCTCTATGATTCTTATAGCTCTCATTGGCGGAACGAGAAAGTTGTATCTATAATGCGAGATTTTTTCGTTTTCTACAACTTCTTGTATGGTAATGTCTATAGACTTTTGCAAGGTCTGGTTCCAAATGATCTATATTGCATGTTATGTATTTATTCAAAAATTGTTTGATCTTTGAATTGTTATCAAATCCATAGACTGATGCACCCTCTATCCACAACAGTGCGTGGTCATGTTCATTTCCGCTATTCTGGAATTCAGTCACAAAAAAGTAGTCCTATATTTTTCCAAAAAATGTTTCATCATGGCATATCAATTGTCTCAAAGCATTTATTCTATGTCTATAGTATCGAGTACATGTCACCGGGTCTTTTCTTATGAGGTAGTGAATGCCAATATTTTCCAGTGTGTTTTTTTTTTTTTTACGTTTCCTGTTACTTTGCAGGTCAGAAACGACAGCCACCAATGGATCCCAGCAATTCTCTGCACTGGTAAATGTGATGAAAAATGTTGGCAGCCCCAATTGTCAGATCATTGCAATTTTTTTTTTTTGTTGCAAATAGTCAGGAAAGGTGCAGATGTTCTTGAAATCTATGTATCCAATATCAGATTTCAGAATTTTTTCTAGTTTTACTTTGTACTTCACATCCTTGGCCAACAAATTTCTTCCTTGTAACTCGCCTTTTCTTATTCGGACCCACATGCAGGACAAAACTTGCTCTATTATTATGCGCATTGTTTTGAAAAACAAATTTGTTATGTGACAAGAGAAGTAACCACTTGAATGTAGTAGCTCCCATCAGACTATTTAATGATAACTGAATCATTCTGTAATATCAGTGCCACGTGGATCTCCATAGAATAGTGTTAGAAAGTTCATTTCCTAAGTGAATTTGTCCTTGAATATTCCAAGTGGACGCTGCCCCTCGCCAGGTGCGATTTCGACAATTTTGTCTTGCAAGTCACAAATGCACTGTGAAACAGTGAATCCATGGACCAATGTTTCAACAGGTGTTTCAATCTCTGATTCATCACTTGTATCAGAATCACTAGGATTTTCGAGAGTCTCTGCAGAGTTTCCTTGTTCTTTTGCGATAACACTATTCCAGTTGGAATTTATACAAATGTTCTCTACTTTGTACAGGGCCCTAGAACATAATTCCTTTAATGCTTTCATAACAACATGCACATACACTTTTCCTGTCTGATACACATTTTTGTATTGCAAGCGTCTTTTCAGAGCCACAACGATTGTAATTGTATTGTTAATGAACTATGGAATTGCTTTTTGCACAACATCTAGTTGAACAGGCACATTAATAATTGATCCTGTTAATCCCATTTGGGGTCGCTTACAGCCCCAAGGTATGATTTGAACAAATGCAATTCGCAGAGAGACAAGTCTCTCCTCAAGTTCTGTAAGTGCACTTACATCTGCTAGTGGTGTATTACATCGTATTCGGTCAGGGGTTGCAAACTGTGGAAGTTTTCCATTTTCAAGCAATCGTTTGCATGGAAGACAAAATTTCTCACTGGAAAATGGTTTATAGTGGGCTGTCAGCCGGTGGTATTCTTCCTGCAAATCAAGCGTGAAATACTTACTTTTTTTTTTTAATTCAATTGTTCACAAATTGCACATGCAATGGAAGGAGTGTCTTTCATTTGTTTCATGTAGGTCTGTCTTGCATTTGTTTTTTGCAGGGAAGTATGGGTAGAAATTGTTTCCTGTTTTTCATGTACACCATGAACTTCCATAGTTGCATGACCATTATGGGATATGCAATCGCACATGTTTATGTTTTGTTCTGCATGAACAAATTTCTTTACATTGTCATATGTGAGTTTCTCTCTAAAAGGAAGTGTAGAAATGTAATTTTTTCTCTCGCGCATGACCTTTTTCAAGTTGTGGTAACTTACTCTACATTTCTTGCCCAAGGGCGGGATGACCTGGTGGAAATTGGGATGAATTTCACTCTCACCCAATTTCTCAGAAACTATTTTACGTTTTTTGTTCAAGGCCTCTATTTGCTTATCAGAAGTTGGATGAATTTGACAAACAAGTTTTTTCAAATTGTGATAACTTACTCTATGTTTTTTATTTAATCCCTCTATGGCCTCATCACAACTGAAATGAATTCTACGCATGTTTTTTTTGTTCAAGCCTTGTCTGCCCAGATCGCAACCGGGAGGACTCTCGTTTTCACTAAAAAACATTCCACGCGTATGCAGATTCGATGTCGTTTAGGTGGCATGCACACTCAACCCTGAACTACCAATATCTCCAAGCAAAGGTTCATAATGGATATGTGCTATATCTGTTTTCAACGACAGGATGTGAATTGTTCAATCGTAATTTTAATCGGTAACCCAAGAATGGACAGTGCCAGTTGGCGAGGCTGACCAAACCTGGATCTTTACCTTCAATACCATAGATAACCATTGCAAACAGAATATGCAACCCTCCATATTCCCTCCTTCATATGGAAGCTCCATGTTCACAAGGTATTCCTGCCAACTGCCAACTGCCAGCATATTTTCCTCGAGATATGGGCAAAGGTGTTGATGCAAGCACCTAAAAGCCTGTTCGTTGCCGCCTATAATCACATTGCAGAAAGATTGTACAATGTAAATACGCAACGACTAAACATCGAAATCGGCTGATACCAAACAACAAATTGCATTAAATAGATTATCTCCACAGCTAGACACAACATTTGTTGCCAACTGTAAACCATAACAATCTATGCCATCCAAAATCTGTTTCCATTGTGATTGAAGGTCTTTGCAAATAATGGACAAGTAGATACAAGGACCTTCTATATTGCATATGGAAATTTTTCTATACAACAGTGGTTCATAATGGCCACTGAGGGCATCAACATCATGGAACAAGATGCAATATGGATTGTTAGATGCATTTTTGTTGAATAGTAGATATCTTGTTTTTCTTGTCAATGACCATATGCCAACTGATATATTCAGCCAGTTAGATAGACACCGTATACAAAATGTATCTCCCCAAAGTCCCCTCTGATGTGCAGGTAGAACTAGACATGTAGACAACTACATCTTTGAAAAATACATAGCCACGTCATGTATTCCATGCAACTGCCGAAGAAAATCAGATTCAAGTTCGTATTCATAGGACTACAAAGCCTCAACATCACCATTTTTAAAACAGGTGAAGAAATAATCTATCAATCCATTGTGCAACTCGGTCGACGAATACCAGAAATGCAATAGATTCTGAACTGTATCGAAAAGGCAATCCCCAACATCATACGAGAATGTATCCAATCTAAAAAGGCCATTCCTATGCAAAACCATGTCAATGTTGTCATGTACAATGGACTGTGTATCTTTTTCATACGACTCAACATCTATTACCTCTTTCATCTTTTCAAATGTCATTTTGAAGTTGTTTGCTAAATACTTTCAGTTTCTATCAAAATAGAGAAAAGCAGAGGCAAAAAATAAAAACTAGCAAAATAAAAAAGAAAAGAAAAATGATGCACCAATCCTCGTATGTATCTTTAAACCTTCTTCTTCTCAACTTGAATCCACCCTAGTTCCCATAGTAGATGAGAAGAAAACAAACCGACACTGGAAACTGAACCAAACAGAAGAAAGACCGCAAAAAAATAAAACCATAACTTAACTCAGCAGAAAGAAAACAAGAAAATACAGTTTTCTAGCCCAAAGAATAAAAGCATACACTGTGTCTACACCCCGCCCAATGGTTCCCTCTTCTGATAGCTCCCAACTAATTTTCGTAAAGCCCTCTGCATTGGAATTTTCAAAAAACTATGGACGCGACATCTTCCATATGAAAACGCATTGTTTCCAGGAACATAAACTAAGAGCACAAACAAAAATGGTCTGGAACAAAATATTGAAAATCAACAAGAACAGGGAAACTTACCCATCAACAATGGATGAGAAGACCTCAGCGCCAAAAAAAATGCAAACCGCAACAACAGGTCCAACAACTTGCAAAGTTGAAGAACAACAAACCAGTGAACAACCACGAAGAGCTCGAACTGCAAGTGCAGGACCTCAACTTTGCAAAGTTGAATCAATCAAGAACCAGAATCATGGAATGAAACAACGAACAAGGATGAAGCACAAGAGCAGGGATGTCGGGCATGAACAAAACTGTATTGCAAGGCATCTGTACAATAAACATTTAAGACTGGCAGAGCTCTTAGGTAAACAATTAAGACAGTAAGGACCATCGAAGGGCGTAGGGATGTGCAAGCATTTAAGAAAAGATGCAGTGTGGCCGAACTGTTCTCTCGAAGCACACAACAATAAAGAAAAAATCAGACATAGCAATATCGTGGAGAATGTATTCCACCTAGCAGAAAATGCTAAGGGAAACATTCAAACTAATGCTAACATTAATCCACATTCCACGAATGCATAACAAAATTTATGATTCAAAAAGACTATATACTACCAAATACTTTGGAAATGCAAACATATTTTACATTGGGAATAGCAAAAGCGGCAATAAGACCTCCAATCCGTTGTCCAATTAGATCTTAACAAACATGATACTTTTTATTATATAAAAATCGATATTTTCACTTCCCTTGTTCCAACAATAGACAATTGGGAAATATTTCTAGTCAACGCACAAGCTAATGCCAGGTCAATAATTTATCGATCGCTATAGTCCCTCTATGCCTACGGCGGGGACTAATAAGCTACTTCTATACCTACGCATGAACATATATACTCATTCTAGATAATTTCCTCCACTTGTAAAAGACATGACATCATTCCAATATCTACAACACCAATTATAATGGGAATATACTCTCTTAAATACTCTATGTATTATCATACAATCCCATCATCTATTTATTGATGTTGTTAAATGCACAAAAAAAATAGAATCACATACCTAAGGAAATTTCTCTATTGACGACCTAGTAAATTGGTGTGGAAGCACTTCAAGTTTTCGAATATCATAATAAATTCCAGTTAGACCTTAGTTATTATGTTTTCCAATGATTAGAAATTGAAGTTTAAACATAGATTATTTCTTTGTATGAGTTGGCTAAGAGACGTATCCCATACATATAAGGAGTTCTCATGTTGTTCCAATTCTCTCTGGGATTATCACACAATTGATTCATCGATGGATAAGTTGGATAANAGCGAGAGAGATAGTGTTAATGTTAAGGAGAAACTAGTTTTCATATACGAGTAGTCAACGTCGATTAGGACCCAAGTTATCTCTTCATTAAATAAAACTTTGATGATTATCATTTGAGTACCTAAAGCTCCTCATCCATCAAATTATGCATCGAATACAAGTCGCAGACAATTCAGTCAATTATGTAAACTATAGTAATGTAGTTTTTTTCGTTTGGATTTACCAAGTATCACCTTTATTTCTCTTTGTCCATCATTCGGTTTGGTTTGGTTATATATATATATATATATTCGTAAAAAAAATACCACAAAGAAAAGACTACCGTCTTATTAACTTGAATAGTATTATAATTATTAAAAAACTATTGTGTAATAATAGTTGTAAGTCATAATTTACATTTATGTTGTAAACTTTTTTTTAAGGAGATTTAAAGAAATAAAAGAAATACATTGCTAAATTTTTTTTACAGTGAATTTATTAGAAAATGAAGAAAATACCATGGAGCATCGAAGTGTGTAGAAGGGAAGTTACAAAAAGATCTTGTGAAACACATTGAAGATTGTTGTTGTTCCATGGAGACATTGGTGTGTATGAAATCTATAAAGCATGGAACCCAACTTAGAAATGATCTTGATAATTATTGTGATTTGACTAGTCTTTAAAATTTGTTTTTATTTTTTGATTGGGTGAAGATATATGATATAGTAAACTGAGAAAAACAATATTATTATATATATATATTTACAAAAATCTAGTGATGATTAAAGTTCATAGTGTAAACTTCACAACTTATTCATTAAAAAAAAACCTATTAAGTTATCTAAAGGTTTTACATTTTTACCTTTTGCATTTTTTTTCCACGAATTTTTCTCAAAACCTAGTCATAAATTTACAAGGATGGGTGAATTGCAGATTTCAGTGGTTGAAATCACATATTTTGAGTTCCCTAATTTTTTTTAGGGTGCTAAACCGATTTATGCATTCAAAAACATAATTTAGGCAATGTGGAACATATATTGACAACTATGAATGCAACTCACTAGATTTTAAGAGTGTCATCTTATCTTGGAGTATGTAATGGAAACTTAAAATAAACATAAATAAATAAATTGAAATTAATATAAATGCATAGAATGTAGATTTCATGGATTGATAACTATAAATATTATTTGAGTATATATATAAAAAAAAAAGGCTAAGAGTGTTTGAAGCACTTTATGATGTGAAACCAAACTTTGAAGTAGTGACAAATTGAGGTATGGGTTAGAATGGTGAGACAAATGAGTTGTCTTAATTATTGAAAGATTTTTTGTTAGGATATTGTGAAAAAATCAAATTATTGAATATAATTATTCAACAAAAATACATTAAAGTATGGTGGTTATTACTCTAAAAAGTTTACAATTTAAAAGTGCCTTGATAGTTTGAATAAATATAATAAGATGGTTTTAATCAAAATGTGCTTAAATATACTAAAAATCATTGATATAGTTATGTTATTGTAGAGATGAGATGACATGATAATTTCCAATTATATTTCTAAAAAGCTAATGTATATTAAAGAAAAATAGAATGTAAGATGTGAAAATAATGATGAAAAATGGTTGATTAGCGATTTTTGAAGATTCCAAAGAAATGTTGAAAGTAATATCAAAATGCCTCAAGAATTAATTTAAAAATTAAAAAAATGGATATTTTAAATCTCTTCGTTCCTAATAAAGAAAATAGATTTGAAGACAGAGAATAAAATTTATACTCAATGGTCTTCTCCTTAGTGTTAAATGTTGTAAGAGCCTTGCGATGACTTCATGATAGTACGATGGAAGTAGTGACGTTGTAATAGTTCTTAAAGAAGTAGCCCTGAGGAGATGTAAAGACACCAAATTATGATTACCTTGCATTTTGAACATAACTTTGGGACTAAGTTTCTTGAAGGGTGGGCATATGTAACACCCCATATTTTGGCCATAGGGAGTTAGAACATTGTTATTTACTCATGTTAGTAATTTGATTCTTATC
Source organism: Picea sitchensis (assembly GCA_010110895.2). Classification (NCBI taxonomy): domain Eukaryota; kingdom Viridiplantae; phylum Streptophyta; class Pinopsida; order Pinales; family Pinaceae; genus Picea; species Picea sitchensis. The sequence continues at coordinate 76,633 of SNQJ01S0037661.1, forward strand.
ATTTGTTTGGAGTCAATTAGATTGAGTAAGATTTTTGAGATGTGCACACATAGACCTATTTATGTGTTACATGATATTATTCTTATTGTTATATGCTCATGACAATGATAGTAATTCTCTGATTGTTTAAACATGAAAAATGAGGAATGTTGGTACATGGATACTAGTTCAAGTTATATTATGAATGTATAATAGATGTAAGACATGATGTAAATAAACATACATTTCCTAATTGAATGTCAATGAAAATATATATTCTTATACGAAATTTGTGATGTATCTGTATGGATACGAGTTATGGTGAACTAACCTACATGTCAATGAGCTATGCGATAGCTAAATGAGTGTAGTGTTGATGTAACATGGATGTCATGGAAATCAAGAAGATATTGTATTCTATAAGTCGTATTTATTATTTAATTTATGATTTGAAATACTGATATGATATGTGGTAAGTGTGGTTTTGACAGGACGCACAACTTACCCATAGTGGTTGTTTGATGGAATGACTCTTAGAACATTAGTTTCACAGTATGGATTGATGTAGGGTGTTGACCCTAGTTCTGTGAGGAGGGGTGGAGTTATTTCCCATTGTTTACCCTTCGAAACCTAGAGTTGTGGGAGGGATGTGTGAAATCATGCTCCCCTAGACATGTGATGGTGACTGCTAGTTGCTTGCTATGAAATCTTGGTCGAGATGTATGAAACTTCTACTTACAGGTTCTATTTGGAGTTAGATCAATATAATTAACATTTCAACTTATTCTAACAACATAAATGATAGGAAGGAAGATGAAAGTACSTYAGGAAGGAAGGATGTTTCGATGTTAGWTGAGAATATTGATTGGAGATTAGATGTACAAATGTTGTTTACTCATTTGGATCCTACCATGTTTAAAACCCTATTTTGATATTTAAGTATTATAATCAATTATTGATGAATTATTGTAATTTTGTTCGTTAAGATTATTAAATGATGCATTTACTTCATTTGTTGTCCTACATGCCTTGGTGTGATCATACATGAACTATGCACTAGAGACAATGATTGTTTACCTTTAGTACATGTAACTACACACACATACCGTACACATGTATACTATTACAATTAGTTAATAAATTAATTATTAAACTATATTATTAAGTATTTAATTTAATGGTTTAATGAGTGTAAATTATATTACATACAAAAATATCTAGTAGCATTAAATAACTTACTTGACTTTGATTGATGGTTGGTATGATGAATTAAATGAGTATGGTGGGTTGTCATGTACATTTTGGGGAAATGTTCAAATTGCATTTCGTTTGGGATTTCTACCAGGTCATATGTTTTATTCCTCTCTAAGGCATCCATTTTTACTTGCATTGCTACTTTCCATTTAACACTATCAGATACCTCTATTTATTCCTAATAAAAACTAGGTTCTCCATCATTATAAATCAAAGAAGCATAAGTAGCATAATATTCATACCTCTTAGGAAAATTTCTGACCCATGTAGATCTCCGTAGAGATTGTTGCAATATTTTCTCAATTTCCTAGAAATGTTTTGTATCATTATCTTCTTCTACAGGAGCTTCTTCATGAATATCTTCATGCTCCTTCTTTCTTGTAGATGATCGAGTATTCAATTTAATTTTATGAGTTTGTGGTACTTCTTCATGTTTATCTTCAACATCTACATCTAATTTTATGAGTTACAATTCATTAAATATGACATTTCTGTTAATGGTGATTTTGTGGGAAGTCGGATCCCACAATCTATATCCCTTATATGCATCACCATACCAAACAAATACATTCCTTTTTTATTTGGTATCTAACTTAGAACTTTGATCCTTAGGAATAAGAGCATAGTCCTCACAATTTTTTTTTTAAGATTTGAATAATTACAAGGGTGACCTGTCCATACCTCTTCTGGAATATTATAATTTATTGTGAATGACAGTGATTGATTTACCAGATAGCATGCTATAAGAACTTATTCTGCCCATAATTCTTGCTGCAAGTTGGCATTACTGAGCATTCTCCTTGTTCTCTCTAGAACAGTCCTATTCCTGAAGTCAACAACACCATTTTTCTAAGGAGTATGCACAATGGTTTTATTTCTTTCGATCCCAGCTTCTTTGGAATAATTTTCAAATTCCTTAGATGTGAACTCACTTCCATTATTTGTTCTCAAACATTTTATTTACCTTTCAGTACTCTTTTCAACCAAAGCTTTAAATTGCTTAAAAGCATTAAATACATCAACTTTTATTTTTAATATATAGATCCACACATTTATAGAGTAATCATCTATATATGTTACAAAATATGATGATCCTCCAAAAGAAACTTTAGGATATGGTCCCCAAACATATGGATGGATATAATCAATGGTACCTTTACTAATATGACTTCTCATTTTAAACTTGTGTCTACAATATTTTCCATAAATACGATGCTTGCATAAATTCAAATTCAAAGATTTTAAGCTTGGAAGTAACTTATGGTCTACCAGATCCTTAAGCCCTTTCTTGTTCATATGACCTAAACGTTCAACTGTCATGTAAGAGTATTGAAATTATTTAAATGGTCATCGATTTTTGTACCTTCTTTCATTCGCAAACTGTATAACTGACCTTTCAAGTAGATTTTGTTCGTTAAGGATCTCTTCATATAATTTAAGCTTTCCATCTTGCTTCATAAGCCTATTGTTGTTATCGCTCCAACAATATTAAATATAATGTCATCTGATAGACACAGACAAATGGTATTGAGAGCTCTTGCATCCAGATCTTCCAAATCCCCATTCGACATATCCACGGGTTTCTTTGACCTACCCGGCAATGCCTTCTACAATCCTTGATACAAAAACAAATCCCTCATCTTGAACTTCCATAGTTGAAAGTTATTTTTTTTTGTTGAATTTCTCTACTTCAAACTTTGAACTATGTACTTTTATATTTGCACAAATTCCCAAATAATACATTTTATAATACTAATTTATTATTATTATTATGGAGAAACAAAAACTCTTGAAAACCAAAACTATAAAGTTTAAGGTTGAACCAAAAAAAGGTTTAGAACAAAAATGTTTAATATACATTTTAAAACCTTTTAATAAAAGTGTCCTCTTTTAAACAAATAATGACGTCGAAGGCGTTCTTTAAGGGGAGGTTCCTCTTGAAAATTTTGTCATTTTCCTGCATCATATTAAACAACGCCACGTGCTCACAAGAATATCTCCTGCCTCGGTTGTCTGAGTCGATTCATTACATCATAATAATATCCTTTTGTTTGGTCTGTGATCCCCATCCCCTGGTTAAATCTATATTCTCGCCATTGTTCTTTCTTTTGAAGAATACATCAGTTGATTTGATTTTTATGAATAATATTGACAGGGTTTCGCAGTGGAAATCGACCCAAAGAACGTGGAGAGGAGAAGTTACAGGCTCAAATCAACCATTATAAATTTTGATGGAAGGCCATCTGACGAGATTTGTTTCGGCTCTGAAATTCAAATTCATGAATAACAGGTCGAAGAGAAGTTACAATAAGATGGAGAGGACACAGACTATGAAGGAAAAAGAGCGGAGCAAGCGTGCACAAAGAATGATCCACAAAACACTTAAGCTTTCCGATAAACCTGGTCGGAGAGTGGTTTCATAATTTCACCATGTATTCTGATTATGACAGCTCTTATTATATTCTGATTGTCTGTATTGTTTTGTCAGCTATTGGATTTTTAAAGAGATTGTGAATCATGTTTAGACTATTATTTTATGCAAATTCATTTCTGATCCCTTTATGTTCGTTATGGATCGTTTATATCTGTGTCCCGTTATCAGACAAAGATATCAATAATCCATAAATAAGGGTTCATTTTCATCTATGTTATGGAAGGATTTTTTTCTCTGGTAAAAAACATCTTCCTACATTTTGTTGATTAAGGTTGGTTGTCATTGATGTCAACCGTTGAAGAAAGACCCATAGCAAAAAGGTTTGGGTAATGGACCCAATAGTGTTTGATGTAAATATGACTCATTA
>SNQJ01S0037662.1:2763-13442 GCA_010110895.2 Picea sitchensis
ATGTGTTATCCTCCTCGAGCTCATTAAATCAAAAAGAGGTACTCATCTATCTGGATGGGGGAAAAATTGAAAGGAGCAAGCCAAGCAGTCTCTTGAGAACATCATCCAGCACTTCTTAGAGTCGCCCTTGAACACGACACTTTTTCATTTGCATACATCATAATACGTTGAACCTCTGTACTGAGCAAATTCTTTAAGTTCCTTTCACTCCTTTGGGTCATCCGACGCAAGTCACAGTACCCACTGCATAGTTTTGGTCCATGTCACATTTCGCTGTCGTGCCTCAGTGTTCAAGGGAAGTATTCGCCTCGAGAGTCAGCCATCCCAAATATCTTGCCTTAAAACCTGTGTCAGTCCATGTCCATTTGATCTGCCAATTACATCTCCATATCCATTTCGTGTCGTTGATGGGGGATACATCAAGGCCCTCCCTCGACGAGTCTATTCCTGTCGACTTCAACACATTATCCGGGAATCAGACTCAGAAACCAGTTAGTACTTTGGGACTTGCATGCCTCAATGGCAGGCCTCCTCACATTCGACAGTGGGTTTACATCATTGACCCCTAATCGAATGATTCCACAGATGTTCAACCTTGGCTCATCTATTCGCATTCGCTGGAATGTACTAGGGTACCTTGGGAATCATTGGCATTAATGGTGATCTCCCTCGCACTTGTTAACGGTTCACACCATTGGCCGGTAATCAAGTGGTTTCTGCCATGTTCGACGTCAGGACATCTATTCGCATGGTCAGATTCGTACCATATTGGGATTGGTAAGAAGACCCTGGGTTGAGCGATCACTTTGATATATGCTTTCCCCAGGCTCCGAAGGAGTTTCTATTGGACAAAGAACACATACACCGTTACATAGATCCACTCTGTATTGGTCGTGGCTATGTCTTGTCATCTCGTAGATCCACTGTGTATTCTTCATGGCTACGATCAGTCCGAGTCATCAGAGTATAGATCAACATTGTATCTTCGGTGACTATACCTTTTATCAATACAATTATGGATCCGTAGTGTATTTTATGGCGGCCATACCTTGCAAAGTCTTGATCACCCAAGCATAGGTATGCCTGCCTTGGGTTTTGAAATATGTCATGATATTTGTTGGATGTTTGTGTGAAGCTTCCATCAGGTTCTCTGAGTCTATACCCTTGTTTGGATGTCTACAAAGTATTTCAGTTATCAGTTCGCATCTTCTAACTTCATACTTTGGGGGGCAATCTGTTACATGTCAAAATTACTCAACTGGATAAGTGTCGCATGTTCCTCTCAATTGTCGTAAGGGTCACATCTTCCTTACAACTTTGCAAGTGTCGCAAACGATGTTTGAGCATACTGCCATGCCGATGACACTAAGAAGACACTTAAAACATCACATGTGCTTGGTTTGGAGAAGAAGAACTGGTTAACTGGAGTCAAAGAACTCTTAACACCTAAAGAGAGCTCTGAAACAAAGGTTTTGAGGGGCAGCACTCCCCTATATCAGCCTTAGGAGCGTTGGCGCTCCCCTACAAGGCTTTAGGGAGAGTTATAATGCTCCCCTGCCCCCTCTGAAGGAGCGCTACTCACCTTGAAGGTGTTGGCGCTCCCCTCAAGCTTCTCAGGGAGTGCTACAGTGCTCTGATGCCCCTTCTAAGGGAGCGCTGCCTAATCTGAGGTAGTGGTTGGCCCGTTGAGGAGAATAAGGGGAGGATCTTTCAAGATTAGGAGGCAGTTGTATTCGAATTCTTGGTTTCATCAAGAGATCCCTGATCTGAGGAGGAAGTTCCCCAACATGTTCTAAAGATAACTCAAGAGGTTAAGCTCCTCTTAACCTATATAAGAAGGCTCTATGATGGTGGAAAGGAGGAAGAATTGCTAGCATGAAACCTATGATCTCATAGGAAACACATAGTCAGCCAAAAGAGAGTGATCAGTGAAGCTGCTATTATCCAAGTTGTGGATCTTTCAGGAAAGGGTTAGATGAAGATGACTTGACGAAGTTGTCGCATTCACATCTACGATTGTAAGTACTGTTGTCGTTATTCTCATCAATATGACACGCTTGGCCTGTTTCTTTCTAGTTTGTGTCTAATGTTACATGAACTTATCATTCATAGATAGATCTATTTTCAAGCTAATATCAATAGAATAGGAAGTGGTTGTATCTTGTTTTGTCCACAGGATCCAGCGAGGAGCAAAGGATCGAAGCGCAACTAGGAGTGTGCAGGGACAAACGTCGATAAAGAGGTACTTATGTTATCTTCCCTTCTCATATGTTAGTTTGGATAGATTTGAAAGGAAATCAGTGTCCACATTAAGCATTTTCTGTCTTAGAGTTAGGGTCAAGCTCTTTGAGGCAATCTGCCTGTCCGCAGGGAGATTTTCCTACAACAGACATCATTGACATGGTGCTTTTCACAAGAGATTGAAATAAATGTGAGTTCTTAGGGAAAAATTATCTAATGCACAAGATGATTCAACATAATAAATATTACTCAAACTTATAAGATGGTCATGAGAATGTATGACATCATTGACATGTACTACTTATTGACATAGTGTTTTTCACGAGAGATTCAGTTGTTTATCTTCTTCTTTTTTTGGTGGTTTCGGACATAACTAAGTGGGGATGAAACAAAGATTCATTTTAAAGATGAAACTCAATATAAAGAGAACAAGATTTGTGGAGTAACAAGTCTTTACCAAAAATGAAGCGAGTGTCTAATAGTTCATATTTGAGTTCAAGGTCCAACATAGTCAATTTTTAGATATTTGTTTGACACACTAACTATGTTTGAAGCACAAATTGTTTGTTCACTAATTGGTTCTTTGAGACAATGTTGAGTTGAACTTGCATAGTATGAACTTAGAGAACTATGATCTAGTCAGTTTCTGCATGATGCATAGTGTTTTGGGTTGGTGGGATGGACAACCATGTAGTGTATAAAATAATCATAATTTAGTAAAGTCATGTTACTTTGTAGTGAAAACACTATACCAGTGGATTGTGTCAAAATGTGCAGAACATATAGGTGACATTTGAATTTATTAAAATTTAAATTTATTCAACCTGAAATATAAATAATAGAGTTATTTGAATGCCCTGAGATATAATTAATGCACTCACATCGATTTTCTGGAAAAAAAAAATTGCACAAATATATCTACGATGCTTTTAACAAAAAATGGCTCAAATCTTCATTTCCATGTATATTTATACCTTTTGTCGGGATTATGATTTCCACATATTGTTTTGCCTTTATCCACCTAGTGATCCAGGTGGATATTGGTGGCCACCCACTTGTTCCAAATTCCAACTAGCTCATCTTGACACTTTTCAGTTCAGCACGTTTCTCTATAATGCGGACATTTCTTTGTAATTGTGGGTTCTGTACTTATGGGGTTGTCTTGAAGCCCTACATAGCAACCAGGTGGATATTGGTGGCTACCCACCTATTCCAACTAACTTATTTTGGAAGTTTTCATGACAATACATATTTATGTACTTCCAGGGCCATTTTGGGACCCTAAACAATGTTTTCTTGACTTGCCACACTCAAACTATAGATAGAAACTGAGTTTGACAACATAATGCATATTTTTCAAAAACACTTTTCCAATAAACTATCACTCACCTAAAATAAAAATCATATGCAAAAATTACTTTAAAATATATATATATATAACTTAATTGATATTCACGGTCTAAGCACGAAGATGAATATAACAATGTATAAGGAGATTTAAAAGTATAAACTCTCCATGTACACATTGAGGAGAGAACATGGGAATTATAATTCACCAAATAAGCTATTTTGATTTGAGTTAGAAGGAATATAGAATAGAACTTGAGTTATAAGGAAGTTCATTTTTATTACGATCGATATTACCAATGAGAAAAATAAAGTGGTCATTAAAAATAATAATCTTTATATTCATTGTTTTGGTATCAATCATTGAGATTAAAATGATTGGTGATGTATTTAGTTTTTTTATATCCAATCTATGGTATATATTCATTGTTTTGGTATCAATCATTGAGATTAAAATGATTGGTGATGTATTTAGTTTTTTTATATCCAATCTCTGGTATATATTCATTGTTTTGGTATCAATCATTGAGATTAAAATGATTGGTGATGTATTTAGTTTTTTGATATCCAATCTATGGTATTGTTAGAGGTTATTTTTTTCCAATTGGTTATTTTTTTTTATTTTTTTTTCACATGGTTATTTTTTTGTTTTTTTTATTTTTCAAAAAATATATTTGTGAATTAGTATTTTTTTTAAATTACTTTTTTTTTACATAAAATATGATTAGATAAGTAATATTCACTAAAAATTACATGTTTGAATACTAAATTGTACGCTTTTTTTATTAAATATTCGCCTACATATATGTATGATTTTTTCAAACCAAAATAGTCACTTAGAATACTATACTCGGTATAATACTTGAATCCTTAAAAAAATATATCGTGAGTTGATCACTCATAACTATTGCATTTGGTATTTTATCCTTGAAAAGGGGATATGGATACAAAATGTTTCTATTGTTTGGCGTATGATAACTTTTTTCCACTAGTGTATAGCATCTGCGAACATTCCCCCCTACTAGTTACTAAAACCTACAAATCCTTTTGAAAGAAGGAACTAACTTTTCAAACTTTTACCATGTTCGACCTTGAGTCACCATCCTTGTTATTATGTAAGAGACAATTGAGGAACTCCAATATCATCTTAACAAATTTCCCATCTTGAGCCAACACCTTTAATTGATTAGTTAATTCCTGGAAATTGATTCCCAATAATTGTGTGTTACTATTCATGTTCTTGGATTGGTGGATACCCTCCTTGGTCGACTTACTTCTCTGTTGAATATCTTCCAATGTTTTCTCATTTTTTCTTATTTTTTTAGTGAATCCCATCTTATCATATATAGTCGTTGACACATCATCAAAGCCTTGTTCTCCATAGGAACTAGGGTAGGAGCCAGTTATGATAAAAGGCTTTCTAGTACTCACTATATTCTATTACTTAGATTAGCTAACATGTCTTCAAGGGTGTGTTTTAATGACCAAGCAATCCTTTGTATTATTCATATTGTGCTTGCAAAGAATGCAACACACCCGCATAGGAACATTGAAGTACAATTTTTATTTATATGCACCCAACCACCATATCATAACCATTTACAGGATTTTTAGTCACCAAAATTGTGACCACTGAGGAAGTACCACACTAAGTTTTCACTCGATACACATTTAGATCTTATTGTTCCTTGTAACACCTCCACGCTTAGAGCGAGAACTAAATAAAATTTCTCGTTCAAAGAGTCGGATTAACTCTTCGATTTACTATTGAAATCTCGATATCTGATCCACGGGCCCTATTGAAACCCCATCAATGCGAACATTCCCAAGGTGCGAGCTTCACCTATGCGACCACATGTTGTGACCGCACACCTAAAAAAAGGTGTTTCACATTTCGGGACTTCGGGACTTCTGCAAGCGAGTCAACCCTGACTCATGTTTCCCAAATTCCCGATCTCCAGTTTCTGTCCAAGGCCAGATATAAGGTCCTGTGCTATCCCCTCGATCGACGGCTGTGATCATGTCACAATTTCGTGTATCGGGATAATGAACGTGAGCCAGATCTGACTCTCTGTTCCCCGAAATCCCGGTCTTTGGTAGCTCCTCCCTTTATCTTCCGCCCACATGACCATTCGTCACGACCGGTGGCTTAATCTTCTGAACTTGTCGAGACTTCGCGTTTCGCGAAGTTGGAACACAACCAACACCTATCTTTCCAAAGATCAAACCTCGAACTCTCGATATCCCTGCGCCCAAATCAACGGTCATGGCCTTCCTTTGATCCGATGGTTCAGATTAAATTGTGAGTTCAGGTCTCACAAGTTCACAAAACTCTACCCTCTGACTTCCTTCACCAGCGGGTCATCGAAACGTTGATCCTTCGCCATGTGTCCTCTGTCAGTGGATGATTCTGATCACATCATGACTTTTAGGACTTTGACGAGTCCACTCTCCCGCCTACACAAGGGTTAAGATTGACAGTCAAGGTAGCTCCCGATGGATCTTGGGACCTATGGTCCCGATTCCATCACTACTTGCGAAGACTGAAGGGGTCAAGGCATTAATTCCTGCGCTCCTCCTCTAGATCCATTGGTCCTGACAAACCTAGGATACTTCCGAAAGGATCTTGTTTGTTTGTCTACCAAATGAAAGGATACTCCCTTTCGATAATTGGACTTGCTACCCTTTCTGAACTTAGGTAACAAAATTCAATCTCTCGGAGCTTCAAACTCCCATGACTCCGAAATATTCGAGAGCTAGCCCTTCTTGCACAAGGTTTCTAGACCTAAGACACATGAACCTTTAGATGGTTCTTAGGCAATTATCCCTAATCTTAGTCAGGCTTCTGGATAAGGGCTTGGGTACTTTTCAAATTCCTTCGGCTATTGTCCTGAATGAAGTGCCTTCCTAACTCACCAAGTTATGAGCTATGACACCGGGGCAGGGTAACCTCATGGGTTTACCATAGTGGTAGCCATACCAAGGATCTTACTCCGACTCTGAGACATGATGAAACTCCCTGGGGAAGGTGCTTTCGGGGGATTAAACCAAAACATCACGAGAATCAGGCAAATGGGACGATTCTCAGTGGAACAGACTCATGCTCCGAACTTACTCAGTTTATACATAAAATAACTTTGGCATATAAGTATACGCATGAATTCATTATTTCCAATCTAAAATACCAGGAAATCATAGCATACAGAAACCATTTATGGGCATATAAACATGAGCACATATCCATGATATTCAATTTAAAATACAAGGCATAAAACACTTATCAAAACCACAAGGCTTGATGCGACTGCTGAGATGGGTGCTCGTTTCAACCCAACCATAGGCTCAATCACTCCCAACAGATTTATCACTGGCCACCCCCGAGCTTAGAGCACGATGGTCTGAGATTCAATCTCTTACTTCCAGCTCAACAGAAGTTAGGGACGAAGGTTACTCTCCTTCTCCTGATATAGAAAATACACAAGGACAAAGGTTACTCTCCTCCTCTCTTGATCCGGGAGGTGAGGTTCTCCTCTGCAATATCCTCCTCTTTCCCTCTGCCCACACGCACACTTTCTTTCTTTCATCCCCCTGCAAGATTGCATGTGGCGTGAAATTGTTTTTCCCGTCCATGGTCAGGTCTGAGAGCTTTTACGGATGGGTGGTCTGCCCCATCCCCTCATTAACTCTTGAGGAGCCTCCCCACCTAACATCCTGACAGAAATAGAGAATTGTTTTGGTCTTGAGCTAGTAAAAACCAGTAAGGTACTGGTTCGGTGGAAGTTAATGCAACTGTTTTGGGTCCCTTCCACCACCTTTTCATTAGCCATCATGGTCTCTTTTAGCACATCCCCTTCCCAGTAGTCATACAACACATATTCATAACATAATTTACATTCATCAACCTTTTATACAAAGGTCCATTAAATCAAACATTCACACCTTCGAGTTTCCCATAGTTCCTGGCCAATATAGTTATATTTACAGACTGGGGGAAACAGGTTGTTACATTCCTCCTAGCATCAATCTCTAGTCCTAAATGTGTCCCTAACACCTATATTCTCCTTCTAATTGAAAATTCAGTCCTAATTCTTTGGGTTAAACTTGCAACTATTTGAGTATTGCTTGTATGTATAGCACATACAACAAAAGTTAAACCTATTCAACTTCTTAGCTATGTCTTCTATCCACCCTGAAAATTTCACTCACAAAAAATATTCCCAAGAAATGTTTTGAATGAAAATGGTAAGATGTCTCATTTGAAGGAGCCAAATGTAAGGATTTTCCACTTTGATACTAAATGTTATGTACCAAATTCTTAAGATATCATAATAACCCAGAGTACACACTATCTACACCAAACATGAGCATAGATCACAACTCCCAAAGAGATAATATAGACGAATTACACAATAACTCCTTAAAGAATAGGAAATCCTCATCAAAGTACCCCAACACATTCATATATCTAAATCACATGTCCATATGTTCATATCTCCATAATGACTATGTTGAGCTCTATATATATGTGTATCCTCATTCAATGCACATGTGGGCCCTTTTTTAGCTTGACCCCTATTACATATACATGTACTCTCATATAAGTTGGAATTATTGTTGTCATTGATGTCAAAGACGGGGGGTCCTATAGATGTCCAAGATAAAGATTGCAAGATGGTGATTGCTGGAAAGTGTTTTTGGATTTTTTATGCTCATTTTGGATACCCTATATTTGAAGGAATTTTTACTCTAAATACCTAGATCAAATGGGAGCATAGATTACATGGTTGGAAATATTATTTCGAGACCTTTCCAATAGTATATGGAACTCCCTCTAACTCCTCAGGAATAAGGAGATATGAAATTTTTTGTTCAACAACCCAGCTAGAAAGTTCAGGTTGACCTAGTCGATCTTTACAATTCGAACTTAAAAGTGAGCACATAAACACTACAAATGTAGGATAGATATGCGCATTTGAAGAGCATCCAAGTAGGAAGATCAATTCTAAGGCGCACAAAAGGGATATGAGGTGTGAAAGATGAGTTGGGGAGTCTTTTTGCTGTTTGAAGGTGCACAAGGAGTTTTTTGAGTTTTAAGGGTGTGCTATGAAGGACTAAGGTCTATGATGCTACAAAGTGTGTTGCTATAAAGTTGTGATTCTACAGTATGGCATTATATTCTAGGAATGATGCTACAAGGTTTTCTAGGGCATGAAGGCTAAATCTAACTAGGGTTTGAATATGTGTCTGGTGTATGAAGCAAAGAGAGGTGTTGGAGCATGAAAGTTAAGGGTATGATGATGCTATGAAATGTATGAGGTATGAAGCATGAAGGTGAATTACTATGTGTATGGATATCTTAGGTTGGTACCTATACAGGTCTTACTGAGTTCGTGCTCAACTAAGGAGATTGGTGTCTCCAGTAGGTTGGTGCTTACACAATATCTTGTTGAGTTGGTGCCCAATTTAGGAGATTGGTGTCTCCAGTAGGTTGGTTCCTTCATGATTTGAAACAATAGGTTGGTGCCTACAAACATTTATCAAGACATTTTTTTGTGGTTTTCTCCTGCAAGGGTTTCCACATTAAACTCTGTGTACAATGATTTGAGTTTACATCATTTATTGTTTAATGTTAATGATGATTGATGAATGCTCAATTAAAGTAAAAATTATATTATACTGATTTAGTATAGGCATAGGTTTAACAATATATGCCCCCCTTTGGGTGATATCATATCATTTCATTTAACACTGCTTATGCAAAGATTGAAAAGGCCCTAAGAGATTTTTCATGCCCAAAGATTCACAAAAGAAAGGGTTTCCATAAAATCAACTAGGATATTTTTTGTATTCTAATTTCCGAGGGAGTTTGAAGTTGGGTTGGGCATGTTCAAAATTTGCATCCAATCCCTAGATTTATGTGTAAAATTGGTGGTTTGAGGTGATAGGAAATGAATCTTGGAAAGTCTTCCTAGTGATAAGATCATCCAAGGCCTATTTCTCAAGAAGTGGAATTGGTAGGGAATGTCTCTTGAATCCCTTTTCATCAACCCAACTCATGTCAACGTTACTATGACTTTTATCGTGCAAAGTGTGTGGAATGGTTGTGAGGTTGTTAATGTGTATTTATTCTAGAGAGAGTTTTCTCTTTGGTCCAACCTTTCTTTTAATGGTCATTGCTTATGGTGGTATACTATTGTGAAGTTGAAGGAAAAACATTAGTGGAATATGCATCCTGGTTCTCATCTCCGAGGATTTTAAAAAATTCATACAAGCTACCAATGATCTACTTGACATCCTAACATGTAACTAGTTTCCTTGGGCTAATCTTTTTTATTTTTTAATTTTCTTTTATCTTCTCTAGTACTAATAAATTCATTCTAGACAAAATCCAAAGGCTCATTCTAGATGTTCTTATCCTTGATATTGGTTTTGTAGCACATCAATATTTGTGGTAGTACTAGAAATGGTAAAAATACACAACATTTACTAAATACAATCCTACCTTGGGCTGCAGGTGGCTCTGTTCCAAGCCCATTTAGAGGGTCAACTCAACAAACTCTAGTGCATGAAGTTCATGCAATAGAATTGGTTGTTCAACTTTGTAGCCTATGAAAACTTCCCTTGGAACCCAAGAAGGCCTTCTTTCCCTATTTTTTAGCTATGAGAGGTATTCTAATGGATAAACTATTGTCATTCCTAGGTATACAAAACTCATGATATCCTAAGTGTGGGAAAGTAGAGACTCTAAAGAAATGTATGTTCTCTTATTGTCCCATAGCCAAGTCTATGTGGGCTTGAATTGGATCTGTATGTTAATTATACCTCCCCACTTTAATATCTTGGATAGTTTCCATGTTAGCAATTAACTTTCTTGGGCCATTGAGTTCCATTATATATGGGGTCTTGTTAGAGTCAAAATTATTTACCAGATCTAGGAAGATGTAATGGTGTTTCTTTTAATTTGAAAACCCCATCAAGAAGTTTTTCATCTAACAAAAACACACTACCTTGTTCCAACATGTTTGATCATATCACAATGTAGTTGTGGAAGTTAAGGATGGAGATGGAACATCATATATATATATATATAT
>SNQJ01S0037662.1:13492-32380 GCA_010110895.2 Picea sitchensis
GTCCCATAGCCAAGTCTATGTGGGCTTGAATTGGATCTGTATGTTAATTATACCTCCCCACTTTAATATCTTGGATAGTTTCCATGTTAGCAATTGACTGTCTTGGGCCATTGAGTTCCATTCTATATGGGTTATTGTTAGAGTCAAAATTATTTACCAGATCTAGGAAGATGTAATGGTGGTTCTTTTAATTTGAAAACCCCATCAAGAAGTTTTTCATCAAACAACAACACACTACCCCGTTCCAACATGTTTGATCATATCACAATGTAGTTGTGGAAGTTAAGGATGGAGATGGAACATCATATATATATATAGTGGAGCCCCTTACACTATGAGAAAGGATCCATTTGTCTTCTCTCATCCCATTTCAACAAGTTACCATAGAGGTGAAAGGAGTCTCCTTCACCATGTAATGAGACAAGTATGTGAGAGAGGTGAGAGTGAGAGGAATTCCCTCTAGCACTACCCTACAATGATAAATAATACCCGACACTAACCTTGGCCATATCTAAAGGATTAAATCCTCTTGATCCTCCCACCAATCATTAGGATATTGTGCAATCAATATATGCCAATCACCTAGTTACTAGTTGGGGCCCTACCCTACATGATTATGACCAATTACCTCGCAACAGTAGCATGATTGCTTCTTACGTTGTCCATGGTCAAGTTTTCATCCTTTATTTGTAGTTTTTATTATGACCTTTTGGACTATGTACTCTTAGCTTCAGGTTGTATTTGTGCAATTTTTTTTTGCCTAAGCTAGCCTATCTTTTATAGTTTTGGATGTCACACCCAACCAACCATAGATTTTTCGCAATGTCAATGTAATGTCCCTTTTCAAATGATCACTTAAAGAGATTGATGTAATAGCCTAAGTAATTCCCATAGGATAGTTAGTAGAAGAAAAGTGGATTAATTAATTATTTTATGTCATTGAGGAGAAAAAACAATCTTTTTAAAAGTGGCATTGAGTAATTAAGTGAAAAGGTGTTTTAAGTGACTTTGAGATTATAAAGTCACTTTAATTTATTAAAAGGGTAAAAGGGTTAGAAAAAGGGTGAATGGGGAATTAAAAGAGGAATGATGGAACCCTCTCTCATTATGCATTGCAATTTTCTAAAAAAGAATTTGAGGAGCTCTTGTGGCTTTTGGCTCTTGGGAAAAAAATCCCTAGAGAGAAAGATTGGTTTCGGTGGTGAGACCATCCACCCTAGTTAGTAATGGAGAGAAGATCACTTAGATATTTTCAATGTGCTTCATTGGGATAGATTTTATCATTTGACAACTGAATTTTCTAAGTTTGTGGTTGTGTTTTGTGTGTTGTGGTTGCATTTCTTAAGTTTGGGCTGAGTTATTCAATTGAATTGTGAGTTTCTTTACAGAGGGGTCAAGTTCTTCATTGGGATGGCTCTACCTTCCTTGGAGGACCAAACTTACACCTGTTGTAGATGATTTACTTGGTTGGGAGAATTAATCTCAAATCTAGGCTAAGTTCTCATATTGATGGGTCGTTTCTCTTCATTGTGGTCGAGTTTCTTATTGTTGGGTCGATTTGTTGGTTGTGGGGGTGACTTCTTCATTGTTGGGTGAGTTTTCTAGATAAAGAGGATGAGTTCACTGTTTTTGAAGCTAATTTTAGTTTCCAGGGTCATATTGATTGGTTGTTGGGATGAGTTTCTTGTCCAAGGTCGTCTTGTTTGCTGATGGAATCAAGATTCAGTATTGGGTTTCCATTTTTTGGTGGATGGGACGAATTCCCCATTTTATGAGGTTGTTTCTCTTGCAGCAAAGTGAGATTATGTTGTGGGTGTTATTTTTTGAACATGTGAACATATTTGGCAGACATTTGCAGGCACATTCATCTCAGTAATTCAGAGACATCCTATAGAAAAATATATCAGGTTCCTCATATTTTGTTATTGAACTGTTTGTTGGGTTTTTCAATGTATGTCATCTATTACAAATAGTTAATGCAATAAATATATTTGAATTTTTTGTGTTATTACTTCAGTGTAAATCATAGTTGGGATGAGTATTTACTATTTTAGTTTGTTGTCATATATATATTGGTTGTCAAATATATTTCAAAGAGGGGTTGCAAATTGTTGTTAAAACTTTTACATCATCAAACATCTAATAACATCCAATGCCTACACTGCAAAAATAAGTAAAATTGAGGGGGTTTGTTGTTTCATGGGGTGTGAATATAGGGAATATATCACTTACAAAAGTAGAAGGTAGAGAGGATCATAAAACATATTTCACTCAGAAGAAGAAGAAGATGATCAAACAAAAGAAAAGAAAGATGGAGACATGGGGGACAACAATGAGAGACCTGAGGACAGTTCCATGCATATCCTAAATGATTTAATCAAGGGGCAACAACAATTGGTATGGCTCATGAAAAAGTTAATTACCAACACTCAATCAAATCAAAACCATGTGGGTAACAATGGTGCAGGGGGTTCCAATGGGAACAACAAGAATCATGAAGAAGGAAAAAATAAAATATCTCAGCATAAAACCAAACTAGGACCACTAATAGAGTGATTCCTATACCTCATTTTCCTCAGTTCTTGGGGGAGCAATACACATGAAATTAAGAGCAGCCAAGACAACATGAATATTTTAGTGATTACTTGAGGGAGTACCAAGCTCTTGGTGATGAGTTCCAGGAATCCATGTCATTACCAGATTATTGTACCATGAAATATAGGAACAAACCAAGATATCTCAATAGGGGTTAGTAGAACTTGGATCTCATGAGAAAGCTTGGGAAGCTAACCATTCCTTCCCGTGATGGTTCGAACACATGCATAGCTAAAGCATGGGTTCAGAAGTTGGGCACATACTTCCAAATCGACCTTATGACATAGGAAAAAGAGATTAAATTCTATACCTTGTATTTAGATGGAGAGGCTTATTTGAACACATATATTTTTCAAATACTCCAGATATTAAAGGATTGGAAGCCACCTACCTTTTCAACTACAAAACGCTAACGATAAACCTCAAACATCAGATTTTGGGGTTTCGCAGATCTAAGAGTCCAACGTGTCAAAGCTCTCAATGCCCCGACATGCGAAATAGCGAAGTTGGGATAAGATTAATCATGATCATCGAAGCATTAAAAAATGATTATCACTAATTTAATACATCGCGCCTTCACAAGTCAGGAATCACGCCTCAAGCAACCTTCGAATGTCCTGATTTGTGAAGTTGTGATAGCGAATTACGATAAACCTGATTAATTACACGACTAACGATAATTAACGATAATTAATTGCTATTGCAACTTTAAGATTCGACATTTTTGTCTTGAAAAACAACTTATAACCCCGATACTCGAAGTTGTGAAATTTCCAAGCTAATCACAATTAATTAAAAACTTAAGCCTAGTTAAAGTTAATTAATCGAATCGCAATTTCGCAAATTCAGGGTTCATAGCTCGAGACTAAGAGTAAAATCACCCGAGACTACGAATTCCGAAAAAATATTAAGGACTAATCATGATTAATTAAAGTTTTAAGATAGATTAATTAATATCTTAAATAACCTTTTACCTTGTAAAACTTACGGGCGAAAATTAAATACTTCTACGGTTCTCCCAAGTCACGAAATATCAATCATTTATGGCATTTATAAGCGGATTAGAGAAATGATTGGAAATAAGATCTTGATTTATCTCCAAATCTTTCTATTAAAAGAATTAAATGCTGTGTTAGCAAGGACTCGCGCAGACTAGAGTGCTCAATGTGAAAGGATTTATGTCATTAGCTTAATTTCATTCTAGTTTTCACAGAGTCGGCTTAGAGAGATAACCATTGTTTGTGTTTTCATCCTCTGTGACAGGAAACATAATTTCAAGATTCTATATCATGGCTCCATGGAAAGCGCCCAAAACAACTGGTGAAAGTTTAAGCCAGAGTTCAGATATTCTTTCTGATACCTCACCTAGAAACATTAACATAGTCAAAACATGGACACATGTTTTCAACACATTACAATATGAGCTGGTAAACTGCCCAGACAATTCGAGCAACAATGAAAAAGAAGACTTGTATATCAAATACAAGGTTGTTGCTCAGTCGGAGATGCACAAGGTAGCAACAAGGCCTCGACTATTTCTCTATTATGATATGATCGGATGGACACTGGATCACGTAGATGTCCCAACTAGAACAATATTTAATTCTCAGAAGTTGGTTGTTGGGAAGTTTTGGATAGACCATCTACAGGCGATGTACAAACTATCTCCCACACCAAACTTTACTTGCAATGCTGAATTCTTAGAGGGTTTCAAAAAGAAAGAATGTGAGCAATTTGGAAAAAGCTTATCCGACCTGATCAAGGATTGGTGCTCACTCCCTGAAAATTTCAGAGCTGATTCTAATGGTATATACACAATCTCATTGTTACAACCATAGTTCATGTATATAGTGATGATGGTGTGCCGACTTTATGGGAAAGAGAATACTGCACATTTATTTCTCCCATGGGTACCGCTTATACAAACAGTAGTAGAGAGATACTCTTTCGATTGGGCTAAAATGTTGTCAGACAAGCTGGCCAGTCAAATTACAGAATATCGGACACAAAAGGTGAGTGGGAAAGCAGCTTCATTTTTCATGTCTGCTTACATTATGGACACCATTTTCTTCATGACACCTTTTCCATTAATGAGCTGGAGCTGGACTCTAAATAACGCAACGCCTATTCATGTGTACCACTCAAAACTCTGGGAAGATAAAGCCAAAGACTTCGTCTATGAGATTTTCAACTGGGTAATGGTACCAATGCATGTCATTATCTTCAACTACCCACCTCCCAGGATTTCAGATAAAATCGTGGCCAACTTAGGCAACGTGGCAGACTGGAACATAGAAGAAAAATTCTCTTATATTAGGGTTTTTGGTTGTTCTATTCCCCCATATGCCCTGTTTCTATTCTTACCAGACAGGCTAGTATGTCGTGAGGTTTCCAGGAAAACAATAGTCGATGGAATCAGCAAAGAAATCAAAGGATTTCAGAAAAAGGTATGGCCATCTTTTCCCCTACACATTGGTACATTTTCTTTATTGGATTTCAGCCATTCCAAAGTGGAGGCCACGGCCTTAGAAGAAATGAAACTGGTAGACATTGAATTCAAGAATCACGACCCTCATAAGGTCATGGGTAACCACATGGCAAGTTGTGGTCTAAAAAGATATGAGCACGAAGATTCTCCTCATGATGAGATTTTTCGAGGATCGAGATCCTACTCAGAAGTCTTAAGTCAGGTTCAAGCTCTGTCCCCCAAAGGGATGATCAAATTTTACAAATTTCAGGAACACCAGAGAAGTAGCCTCCCCAAAGTTTTGCAGGGAAAAGTTTCAACAGACACAAGCCTTGGAAAACAAGAAACTCAGGGGAACACAGAGGAAACTGAGATCCCAAGACAAGAATAAAGACTCCCAAAGACAGATACACCAAGTAAACATGTCAAGGATCAAATAGAGATACCCTCAAAAGGGGTAGGAGACACACCATTGTCTACATCAAATGAAACGGTCAAAAATGCTGCCATGAAACAAACATCCACAGAAATTGGCAGTCCCATTCCATCCGTCACACCCTTACAATCTACCAATGGGAACCCCGATGCAGGAACAATATTCAAAGAATAGCTAACACCTATCTCTGTAGAAGAGTTACCTCCTAGAGATTTCGTTTTTAGCAAGAAAAGGAAAGCCCTGGTGAAGCAAGAAATGAACCAAAGGGTGGGTGCAGTGGCCAAAAGATATAGAGTATTAACTGATGGAGAACCCTTAGAATAGGTAGAATCCACCGAAGAGGTAGTAGGAACATTGGGGGCTTATGCAACAGCCAACCAATATTCATTTGGGACCTTGAAGGAACGGTTGAAACAAAAACACATGTTAATTAGCAAATTATAGAATCAAATAGCAGTTGTAGAGACAAATGCCAAGAGTGAGGCATGCAAAGACCTTGAATGAGCTAGACCAACTGACCAACAGGAAATTGAACAGCTCAAATCCAATCTCAAGCAAATGCACCAGTCAGCTCAAATAATTCAAACACAGATCAATCAACAAGAGGAGTTAATAAAACAGTTGCAATCCAAACTAAATTCTACTGAAAGCCAGGTCATAGACATAACGGTATTCCAAACTAAAGCCATGGAAATACAAAAGAACATAGAAGAATCTCAACAAGGTCTACTTTCTAAAGTAGAAATCATCCATAATCATTTTCAGATGATAGATCAAGCGTTAAATAATATCACCTTAAGAGAAAGAGGAGCTAAGGCAGCTCGAGGTGTATTCTAGGAGGCTATTATATCGTCAGCAAAAGAGAAAATATTCATCGCTTCCATATTATCGATTCCAGAGAAAAATAGAGATAACATCTTTCTAAAGGCATGGGAGCACAATATAGCAAAAAACAGAAAAATGTCTAAAGAGGTGAGAGATTCCTGTGAAGAAACATTTGGTTTGCTAAATAAAAAATTGTTAGATCTTGGTAAGGAAAGTAGCTTTGGGACGTTGGGTAAAATCAGCATAGCCAAACATCTGCTAGATATTAAGGAAAATGTGGAAAGAGACCAAGTTGAGATCTCTCAGATAAGATAGGTCGACATTGCTCAAATAGATAAATGGTTAATAAAACCAAATCTACAACTATCGTCTATCATTATAGTAGATGGGAAAATAGGAGAGAGATTGCCACAGCTGGAAAAGAAGTGTTACATTTTTTAGGCAAATGACCAAACAGAACCTTCCAAGTTGATAACTCATTTGGTAGAAAGGTGTATCAAATGTATTGAACAGGGGAAAGGGAACACTTATGGAGGCCAGTAATACAGTTTCTCATACTACCTTATTTTGGAGCTAGGAGACAAATAAAGGAAAACATCTTACCAGCAGGAGACAAAGAAAGAAAAATGCCCTGCCAGCATGAGAGAAGACAAGGGCTAACGAAGTGAAGAGTTTCACCTTCTCATTTGTAACCAAAACATTTAAAATGATAGAATTTCAAATGCTTGAATCTTGTATAAATATACATTTTGAGAAAAGATCAAGAGGTTGCTTTTTGCCAATTGTAAAGGAGAAAACTCTCTTTATTGAGAATTAATACAAATGCAAACCAGATATTCTACATTTCATCTACTCTGAGTTATGTGTTCTTTTGTCCTTCCATATTATATCATACTTTCATATACATTTCTTTGATGAATGTTTAAATCAAAATTTAGTAAAGCATCTATTGTGGTTATATTTCACTTAGTAGTCTGATAACAAACTGATTTTCCTCTGTATTTACTGTTAGCAAATACAAGACCTATATGTTACTTAGATACTATATTTTATACTTCATTGAAGGTTACATCATTTCACATTATTCTTATGTTACAAAGTAATATTCCTCAGTAATTGATGCCTTGCTTTGATTAGAAGCTTTATGTTTTCTTTCAATTCATTCAATATTTCAAATTTAACTCAGATGCGAGAAACAACCTCTGAGCTATTATAATATCAATTCGATTTAAAGAAATTTTCTCTTATAATTTTGGTGGTAAGAGGCAAACATTGAAACCTTTACTCATTTCCTGATGCCTGACATTATACTTGAAGCCTTAGTATAAACTCGGGAACAACATCTTTTTGGCGCCGTTGCCGGCGACGGAGAAACGAAGTTATTTTTCCCTGGGAGAACAACATTTGTAAGTTTCTCTCTTTGATAGTGAACAAATATTGAATACATTATAAAGGATAATTTTTTATTATTCACTTGGTGACTCCACAATTAAATAAGCTGGCATCTGGTCGAAGGAATACCAGACAAAACCCAGATGATAAGCAAACCACGCTTGTTTCCAACCCCAAAAAAATACTAAAACCAAGAGGATTCCTTAAGAAAGCTACCACGGTTTACCAACCTAAATCCACACATTCTAAGGCTAAGATTCCACTTGAACCGTTAACTCTGCAAGAGGTTTCCACCCAAATCTATTTCGCAGAAACGTCGGCTAACACAGTTGAAGCTAAAACCATAAACCCTAAATTAGTTTTCCCTAAAATTAAAACTGAATCTTATTCAACTACCTCCTATGTAAGTGAGGGTAAGAAACCTATAGTAAATCCTGCTTTGATTGATATCCCATCATCTCTCGAGCTAAATTTCCCAACCTCACAAAGTCTCGAAGAATATATCATACACTTGGATTCAACTCCTGTAGGTTCTCCCATTTACATATCTTGCAAATCAGAAGAACCGAGTCCCCATCTCTCGTTCCACTCATTATGTTGAAAACTACATGAAAAACCTACCTAATTTTACAGGGGAAGGAGACCTAACCGCAGCCAAACATATAAATTTCTTTGATCAATTCGCAGATATTCTCGGTCTCGAGCACAAAGACATGTATTCACGGTTGTTTGTTCAAACCTTCGAAGGATAGGTGAGAACCTGCTTTCGAGGTTTGACCGCAAGTTCATTAGGATCCTATGATGAGTTAGAAAACTCTTTTCTCAGACAATGGGGTGAGAGAAAGGATCACCTATATTACTTAACTGAGTTTGGAGCTTTAAGGAAGAAAAATTCAAAAATTGTTATTGAATTCATTCAAAGATTTAATAAATTATATAATAAGATCCCAGCTGAAGTTAAACCTTCCCAGCCTGCAGCCAAGGTAACTTTTGTAGGAGCTTTCAAACCTGATTTCGCACTATTATTGAGAGAAAGGAGAGTTGTTGAACTTACCCGAATGCAAGATGATGTCATAGAGATTGAGTCAAATATGATGGCTTCTGGAAAATGAAAAGAGAAGGTGGAAACAAGAAACAAAGAGACTAAATGATTTATGGAACAAGCAGGACCTTCTGGAGTTGGGAGGTCCACAGACGATAAGACGGATGATATGGCAAAGATAATCAAAGAACTATCAAATAAAATTTCAAAGATGGAACTAGATCAATCTAAAGCAGATCGGTTCGTTAGGAGAGAGTTCAATAGGAACCCCAATCCTCAAATACAACAAAGACAGATTAAAAGTGAAGATCAAAAAGTTCATACTCCTTTGAAAAAATAAAATTTTAAAAGAGGAAATGACATGCAAGAATTTGAGGATTTAGAAGATGATATGAATAATCTCGGTGATGATTTCCAGCAACCTCATTTGACTAGACAAGATTATGAGAGTTATTTAAATATGGAACATCGTTCTAATGAGGATGGAAACATAAATAATACAAAATATTCTTCTTGCCACGGGATCGTCGATACTATAATGGTCGAGCTCCAACATAAGTATAATCTAAGGTCTAAAACTAAAAACATAGCAGCTACCGAACCAAAGAATATCCTGTCGAGAGGTGAAGTATATGATCTAGATCAAAAAGAGACTGAATACAAAACACCAAAATAAAAGGAGCTGAGATACAAACAAGGAAAACTAAGACAGCTGAAACACAGACAGCAGAAACAAAAACAGCTGAAAATAAAGCAATGCAAACCAATAAATCAGAAAAGAAGGAAACTGAAGTCCCAATCAAAGAAACCGATAAGATTATAGGAGGTTTCATCCTAGAAAATGAGATTAACAAAATCAAGATACCAATACCTCTGGTTGAACTGGCAAAGAACCCTGTTTACCGAAAGAAAATCACCAAAATGATAAATTTTTCAGATGTGGAAAGTCAGGCTGACGTTATAAATTTGGAAGATGATAAGCCTAATATAATTTTTGGTCTGCATTTCGAAGGTGCCAGAGATACAGTCCCTCCTTTCTACATTACACTAAATGTGCATGATCGTCTGCTACATAATTGCATGTTGGATTCTGGAGCCTCACATAATGTGATGCCCAAGGATTTTATGGATAGACTTGGTCTCGAAATTACCAGGCCATACGGAGACATGTATTCATTTTATTTGAAAAAAGTTAAATGAATGGGCATGATCAAAGACTTAGTGGTAAATCTTGCACAAATTCCAGTAAAACGTGTTCTGATGGATGTAGTTATTTTTTATATACCTCCGAAGTATGGTTTTCTATTATCCAGGTCTTGGGGCCCTAAGCTTGGAGGATCCCTTCAGTTGGACATGACCTACACTAGTATTCCCATCTTCGGTGGACAGTTCACCCAATTATACCAGGAAACATGACTGCCATATACAGTAAGTGATCCACATAATCCTAATAATTACCCTATTTATGTCATTGATCATGATCTAGGAAATTGTATTTTATCAATTGATGATGATGTGGATGAATGTACAGAAGAAAATTGTACAGAGAAAAATAAAACAGAAAAAATAAATGAAAGTGTATATAGTACTAGAATTTGGAAAATGTATTTCGATGGTGCTTCGTCATGTGAAGGAGTAGGCACATGAGTACTTTTTCTAGCACCTAGAGATGATTTTATTATTCCTTTCTCTTATAGACTATAGTGGGACATAGATTACATGAATAATGTATGCCAATATGAAGCCCTGGTCTTGAGATTAGAAGCTGCTAGGAAGTTGAACATAAAAAACTTGGAAGTCTATGGAGACGTGGAATTAATTGTGAAGCAAGTAAATCGACAGTACTAGGCCAAACACCCGAGATTGAGATCTTATAGAAACTGTGCCTGGGATTTGATGGAAAAAAAATTCTCATCGGTTAAGGTTCTTTACATTCCCGTTACAGAAAATCTACAGGCCGATTCTTTAGCTAAAGCAACCTCAACTTTTGTACCTCCTACAACTTTCAAGCTAAAATATCACATAGAGATGAGGCACAGACCCTCCATACCGAACAATATACAACACTGGAAGGTGTTTGAAGATGATGAACAGATCAAAAAATTCCATGAAATGGTGGAAGACTTTGTTGAAATGCACATTGACCAGGAAAACCAAAACAACCATGCTTGGATTATGCAAGGGGAGGACCCTCAAGAGTTACAAGAAAATATCGCGAATCATCGCATGTTAGTACTAAAAAACAATCAAATCCCTAAGGTCTAATCCCTCTAGAAAGATTATTTGACCACAATGACATACCATTAAAATCTACCTTGCAACCTCAGCCAGAAGAATTCGAAGATTGTGATATAAGCACCAAAGAAAAGCCTAGAATAGTAAAAATATCAAAGTATCTTCCTCCTAAGATGAAAGGTAAGTATGTAGATTTACTCAAGCAATATAAATATGTTTTTTCTTGGTCTTATGATGAGTTGAGAACTTATGACACCACTGTGATCGAACACAAGATTCCTTTAAAGCCAGGTGTTAAACCTTTCATACAGAAGCTCAGACAAATCAATCCCATATTATTGTCCGTGGTCGAAAAAGAAGTAAAAAAGCTCCTGGATGCTAAAATAATTGTACCACTTAGGTACTTTGAGTGGGTAGCTAACCTAGTCCCGGTTAGGAAGAAGAGTGGAGAAATCAGACTATGTGTATATTTTAGAAATCTAAATAAATCATCTCTCAAAGACAATTATCCGCTACCCAAAATGGATCATGTGTTAAAAAAAGTGGTTCGAGCAAATAGAATGTCAATGATCGACGATTTTTCCGGTTACAATCATATCACTGTCAACAAATATGATAAAGAAAAAACTGCGCTCACCACCCCATGGGGTACATTTATGTATGAAAAAATGCCATTTGGTTTGATGAATGCAGGTGTTACTTTCCAGCGAGCTATGGACATCGCCTTCATCGACGAAAGAGATAAATTTGTTGTTATTTATCTTGATGATCTGACCATTTTTTCCAAATATGACAAAGATCATATGGTACACCTCAAGTAGACGTTCAAGAAATGTTGTAAATTTGGTTTGTCTTTAATTCCCAAGAAATCTCACTTTGCAATGCAAGAAGGTAAAATCTTGGGCCATATTATATCTCGAGACGGAATTAAAATTGATCCTAAAAGGGTCAAAGCTATAGACACTATAAATATTCCTAGAAATGTAAAAGAAATTCAGTCATTTTTAGGGAAAATAAATTTTTTGAGAATATTTATCCCGAACTTTGTTGAAATCGTGGAATTGATCATAGATATTCTTAAGAAGAACAACAAAGTAAAATGGATGACCGAAGCTAAAGCATCGTTTTCACACATCAAGAAAATTATAGGTGAAGCGCCTGTACTGGAAAGCCCTAATTATCTGAAAGAATTTTTTATCTTCTCGTTTGCATCCAAACACACAATTGCGGCAGTACTCCTCCAGAAGAACGAATAAGGTTTCGAACAACCAATAGCATTCTTCAGTAAAATCCTTAGAGACGCAAAGTTGAAATACGACATAATGGAAAAGAAGGCATATGCTATGGTGAAGGCACTAAAGGCTTTTAGAACCTACGTATTACACTCCAAGATAATTTCATATGTACCTACCAGTTCCATTAAAGACATATTGGTTCATCCTAATAGCGATGGGAAGAGGGGTCGATGGCTTGATAAAATTCAAGAATCGATCTAGAGGTGAAACCAACAAGCCTCGTAAAAGGACAGAGTTTGGCTAAGCTACTAGCTGAATCAAATTTCAGAGTGCTTGGAATAAATAACCTACAAGAGCACGAAGGATATTTGGACATAGACGACTTCGATGACCAAATAGCTACAACCATAATCGAAGAGAAGTTTGCATCTTCGGTTTGGTATAAAGATATAGTATCTTATCTTCTGACTCTGAAATGACCAAGCGATATGACTCCATCTAAAACTAGAACGTTGAAATTGCATGTGGGAAAGTATTGTATCTCAGAAAGCCAATTGTATTGAAAAGACCCTTTAGGCTTTCTACTAGTTTGTTTGATAGAATCAGAAACAGAAAGAGTCATAAATGAATTTCACGGGGAAGTGTGAGGGGGACATCATGCATGGAGAGAAACAACTTTTAAAATTCTGAGAGTAGGATATTATTGGCCTAAATTATTCGCAGATGTGAATGCCAAAGTCAAAGCCTGTAACTCTTGCCAATTATTTTCAGGCAAACAGAAACTTCCAGCATTACCTTTGGTCCTAGTTAAAACGGAAGCCCCGTTTCAACAATGGGGGTTGGATTTTATAGGAGAAATCAATCCACATTCCAATGCACAACATAGATGGATTCTAACCACTACAGATTATTTCACCAAATGGGTAGAAGTTATCCTGACCAGAAAAGTGACAGATTCAATGGTGATAAATTTCTTGGAAGAAAATGAATTATCTAGATTTGGCTGTCCATGAAAGATAGTTACAGATAATGCCCAGGCATTCAAATCTATGGAAATGGTTAGATTTTGCCAAAAATACAATATTATATTGGGTCATTCTACGACGTACTACCTTCAAGGAAATGGGTTAGTTGAATCATCAAACAAAAGCTTAATCACCATAATTAAGAAGGTGTTGAACGAAAATAAGAAAGCCTGGAATGTGCATTTGAAGTATGCTTTGTGGGCAAATCGGATAGGCACCAAGAAATCGATCGGTACTTCTCTATTTCAAATGGTATATGGGACTGACGTAGTATTACCCATAAATTTGGCTCCACTTGTAATGAAACTTTGGCAAGATGAAAAAGAAGAACCAAATCATGTCATAAGAAGAATAAATCAATTGATCAAAGTTCAGTAAAATAGGGTTGAAGTGGATGAAAAACTTCAAAAATATCAAGACAACATGAAAGCATTGTTTGATCATAAGGCTAAATATAGGGAATTCCTCCCTAGCGACTTAGTTTTGAAATGGGACGCTAGGAAATAAGACTTGGCAAAACATGGCAAATTCGATTATATCTGATATGGACCATTCAAAGTTACAACTTCTGAAGGGAAGAATTCATTTCTGCTAGAAAATCTAGATGGTAAAATCCTCAACGCCCCTATCAACGGGCGTTATTTGAAGCACTTTATGCAATAAACGATTTCCAAAATCCCATTGTTTGTGTTTTTTGTTTTTTACAGTTTTTCGGTAAGTTTTACTTCCATCGCAAATAAAACAGGTTAGTGATTTCATAGAAAAGGAAATATAAAATAGTTAACACATTGAACTCTGTGACTTGTAAAACCCTAACACTCTTCATGTTGTTTTTATGCAGGATTTTTGTCGACAGCTCAAACATCGAAAAGAGGAAAAACCAACGGTCTTATATCAGAAAATTGGTTATCCCGAAACAGGTGATAAATAAATAATTTACTTAGATGAGAACGAATTGGTAAGTCAAAGGTATGAGTCTCTGAATTTTTTAGATTTCCAAAGAATATCACCTGGTGCAACAACGGTCTCATATGTATAAAGATACTCACCTGATTTTTTATTAGAAGAACGAAATTTTATTATAGATTATAAAAAGTTCCTCTGGATAAGATAAAAACGATTAAAATAAATCAAAAAAGAAGAAATAAAGCGACCTCAAAGAAAAGGTTCCAAGAACAAGGTTTTCATTATAAACAACTATGTTTACGAAATCCGAAACCTCCTTTTGTCACCCTGTTAAAATTTTGGTGTAGTCTCCCTTGACTCCAGATGCCTTCCCATGGCCTCCACAGAGAAAAAAGGGGTCACACTTTAACTCTGAAATCCAACAAACGAATCTTTGGAAAAAGGGAAAGTCCTCACAACTCCTCAGACTTCCACTGAACAAAATTATGTATAAGCTAATCCTAACTCTCTTAATTCTTTTAACAGGTTTAAAATGGTTAGTCTTCCTCAAAGAAGGCCCCTGGAAATAAAAATCCCCAATAAGAATTTTCCTGCAGACTAAGATGTTTTGAAGGTCAAAAGAATACTAGTCCAGAGTAATCAAAGTGAGTTAATGGACCTCTATTGCTAAATTATAAACAGATATCACCCCTAGTATACTTTATACAAATTGATTTCCCCCACTTCATGTTTTAAAAGAAAAAATATAAGACAGATGGTGAAAGGAAATTCATAAATGATTGCCCCCATATAGTCCAAAAAAAGAGATGATGAAAGGAAATTCATTAAATGATTTCCCTCATCTCAGCATTTAAATGCAAAGTTACAAATTGAAGTGGTGAAAGGAAATTCAATAAAGGGAATCAGATAACTTCACCGGGGTACTGAACAGGCTCGTTGGCAGTGAAGCAATGTCTAAGAAATCTGTAAGGTTGTTATACATGAATTATACTGTACTCTGGTAATTAGTTCTCTTTTTTACTAGATCTTCATCCCAAGTCCATACGGGACTCCCTGATTAAAAACACTGAAATTACTTCACCTTGATGTAAGCAAAGATCAACAAAACCTGTTAGAATGTTTAAGGTTGTTTTGATTATATTAAGCAGATCTGAAATCAGTTTCAAGAAAGAGGAAGTCATCAATAGGCCTAAACTTGAGATTAGTAAATGATTAGGTTTCAAAATCTTTCAGAGATAAGAATGAAACCTTAAATTTTCCTCTATGTGTTTCTCCCAAATAAAGTAATGACTCCATTCACCCAATAAAGGAACTTGGTCTAGTGTTCTTCTCTTCTCATAGGGAGATGAGATCCCTAGATGGAGCCTATGTTGGAACACATATATTTTTCAAATACTCTAGATATTAAAGGATTGGAAGTCGCCTACCTTTTAAACAACAAAACACTAATGATAAACCTCAAACATCGAATTTCGAGGTTTCATAGATCTAACAGTCCAACATGTCAAAGCTCTCAATGCCCCGACATGTGAAATAGTGAAGTTGAGACAAGCTTATTCATGATCATCGAAGCATTAAAAAGTGATTATCACTAATTTAATACATCGCGCCTTCATGAGTCAGGAGTCACGCCTCGAGCAACCTTTGAATGTCTCGATTTGCGAAGTTGCGACAATGACTTAAGATAAACCTAATTAATTACACAACTAACAATAATTAAAGATAATTAATTGTTATCGTGACTTCGCAATTCAACAGTTTTGTCTTTAACAACAACTTATAACCCTGATACTCGAAGTTGCGAAATTTCCAAGCTAATCGCAATTAATTAAAAACTTAAGCCTGATTAAAGTTAATTAATCGAATTGCAGTTTCGCAAATTCAGGGTTCATAGCTCGAGACTAAGAGTAAAATCACTCGAGACTATGAATTCCGAAAAAATATTAAGGACTAATCACGATTAATTAAAGGTTTAAGTTGGATTAATTAATATCTTAAACAACCTTTTACCTTGTAAAACTTACGGGAGAAAATTAAATACTTCTATGGTTCTCCCAAGTCACGAAATATCAATCATTTATGGCATTTATAAGCAGATTAGAGAAATGATTGGAAATAAGATCTTTCTTTATCTCCAAATCTTTCTATTAAAAGAATTAAACGTTGTGTCAGCAAGGACTCGTGCAGACTAGAGTGCTCAATGTGAAAGGATTTATGTCATTAGTTGAATGTCATTCTAGTTTTCACAGAGTTAGCTTAGCGAGATAACCATTGTTTGTGTTTTCATCCTCTGTGACAGGATATATAATTTTGAGATTCTATATCATGGCTCCATGGAAAGCACCCAAAACAACTGGTGAAATTTCAGGCTAGAGTTCAGATATTCTTTTTGATACCTCACCTAGAAACATCGACATAGTCAAAACATGGACACATGTTTTCAACACATTGCAATACAAGTTGGTAAATTGTCCAGATGATTCGAGTAACAACGAAAAATAATACTTGTATATCAAATACAAGGTTGTTTCTCAGCCGGAGATGCACAAGGTAGAAACAAGCCTGTGACTCTTTCCCTATTATGATATGATCGGATGGTCACTAGATCACGTAGATGTCCCAACTAGAACAATATTTAATTCTCTGAAGGTGGTTTTTGGGACATTTTGGCCAAAGCATCTACAGGCGATGTACAAACTATCTCCCACACCAAAATTTACTTACAATGTTGAATTCTTAGAGGGTTTCAAAAAGAAAGAATGTGAGCAATTTGGAAAAAACTTATCCGACCTGATTAAGGATTGGTGCTCATTCCTTGAAAAGTTCAGAGCTAATTCTAATGGTATATACACAATCTCATCATTACAGCCACAAATCATGTATATAGCGATGATGGTGTTCCAACTTTATGGGAAAGAGAATACTGCACATTTATTTCTCCCATGGGTACCTCTTATCCACACAGTAGCAGAGGGATACTCTTTCGACTAGGCCAAAATGTTTTCAGACAGTCTAGCCAGTCAAATTACAGAATATCGGACACAAAAGGCGAGTGGGAAAGAAACTTCATTTTTCATGTCTACTTACATTATGGACACCATTTTCTTCATGAAACCTTTTCCATTAATGAGCTGGAGCTGGACTCCAAATAACGTAGAGCCTATTCACGTGTACCACTCAAAACTCTAGAAAGATAAATCCAAAGACTTCGTCTATGATATTTTCAACTAGGTAATGGTACCAATGCATGTCATTATCTTCGGCCACCCACCTCCCAGTATTTCAGATAAAATCGTGGCTAACTTAGGCAGCATGGAAGACTGGTACATAGAAGAACAGTTCTCTTATATTAGGGTTTTTGGTTGTTCTGTTCCTACATATGCCATGTCGCTATTCTTACCAGACAGGCTAGTATGTCGTGAGGTTTCCAGGAAAACAGTACTCGACGGAATCATCAAAGAACTCAAAGGAGTTTAGAAAAAGGTATGCCCATCTTTTCCCCTACACACTGGTACATTTTCTTAATTGGATTTTGGCCATTCCAAAGTGGAGGTGATGACCCTAGAAGAAATGAAACTGATAGACATTGAATTCAAGAAGCATGACCCTCATAAGGTCATGGGTAACCACATGGAAAGTTGTGGTCTAAAAAGATACAAGCATGAAGATTCTCCTCATGACGAGATTTTCTGAGGAGCGAGATCCTACTCAGAAGTCTTAAGTCAGGTTCGAGCTCTGTCACCCAAAGGGATGATCGAATTTTACAAATTTCAGGAACAGCGGATAAGTAGCCTCCCCAAAGTTTTGCAGGCCAAAGTTTCAACAGACACAAGCCCTGGAAAACAAGAAACTCAGGGGAACACAGAGGAAACTGAGACCTTGAACCAGGAAACCGAGATCCCAAGATAAGAAGAAATACCCCCAGAGACAAATACACCAGGTAAACAGGTCAAGGATCAAACAAAGATACCCTCAAAAGGGGTAGGAGACACACCATTGTCTACATTAAATGAACTGATCACAGACGCTACCATGAAACAAACATCCACAGAAATTGGCAGCCCCATTCCATCCATCACACCCTTACAATCTACCAAGGGGAACCCCGATGCAGGAACAATATTCAAAGAAGATCTAACACCTATCTCTATAGAAGAGTTACCTCCTAGCGATTTCGTTTTTAGCAAGAAAAGGAAAGTTGTGGTGAAGCGAGAAATGTACCAAATGGTGGGTACAACAGCCAAAAGATACAGAGTATTAACTGATGGAGAAGCCTTAGAAGAGGGAGAGTTCACCGAAGAGGTAGCAGGAACATTGGGGGCTTATGCAACAACCAACCAATATTCATTCGGGACCTTGAAGGAACGGTTGAAACAAAAAGACATGTTAATTAGAAAATTACAGACTCAGATAACAACTGTAGAGATGAATGCCAGGAGTGAGGCATGCAAATACCTTGATCCGGATTATTTTCGGCACGAAATGAGAGCGGAGATATAATAAAGAAATGCACAGAGATATTGCAGATATTCAATAATATAACAGAAATGTAGAAGAGATGCAACCATAAACACAGATATACAGTAATACACGATTTCTATTAATCAAAGAAATGTACAGAGACTGTAAAACTACAGAGTGAAAGACTCGCTAGAATGGTGGCAGCTTATCTCTGAGAAGAGATGTGACGGCTACTCGCATTCGCAAGAAGATGGTTACAATGAGGCTCT